>JAHZNE010001025.1:0-21040 GCA_027744055.1 Callyntrura sp. NNG-2020 | reverse complement strand
TCAGGATGAAATTTTCGTTGGAAAATGTGTAAATCTAATATATACTTTGTGAATTCAGAAACTAAAACTTTTACTAAAACGCACTAGCAAATTAATCATATTTTGATTCTGTGATTAATATACTTAAGAATATTAGGTTCTTAAAACAGACAAAATAGGAAGGCATTTATGCTCTTAAAACCATTAAAATAGGTGCTTAAAAAGGTTTTTATGGTCAAAATAGGTACTAAAAATGTTTCAAAAATCAAAGTAGGTTCGTAAAAAGGTTTCAAAAATCAAAGTAGGTTCGTAAAAAGGTTTAAAAATCACAGTAGTTGCAAAAACGTCCGTACACTTTGGTGATTAAATATGTGGTTAAACGGACAGGTGCACTATTATACAGATTTTTGATTTAATATGTTCGTTTAAATGAATCAGCAAATGTTATAGGATAGTATTTTAGCAACAAAATAGCTGCAGGATCAAATTCTACATTCGCTACCATATTTCCTATGTGAAAATCGGAGATCTATATCAAAGTACTGAAATTATGCGAATTTTAGCAATGAACTCCGTGTTCGCAAGTTATGAATTAAACCAGTCCCGTTGGAAAACGTGTATATTCCAACAATTACTTTGTGAATACAAATACAGAAACTAAAACTATTTAAAAAAAATCATTATGAAATTAGACACATTTTATTCTGTGATTAAATTTGTTATATTCGCGTGCTACACCACTATTTTTTCATGTTAACTAAGGTTTACGAAGTTTAAACTGAAGTTGACCCCGGGGTGACCTTGAGCCTCAATCATCGATTTGGTTAAATATATTGTTATATTAATACGAAGTGTCCACTGCTCAGTGTAAGGCCTAAGGAATTTTTATTTCTGAGCCAATTCTAATCATCTTGGTGTCGGTTGAACCGCAACAAAATGAGATTTTGTAGCAAGATTTGCATACCTTGAAAAAGTGTACTTCTTAGCGATTAACTACAAAAATTAGCCATAAACGAAGGGTTTGTTGCCTGATAATGCATTCATTTTTACTACAAAAAATGTGAACGCATACTTGAATTAGTGATCTAATCTGTGATTTAAACTGTTATAACGATTTGTAACGGTTTTCCAATCATCTTATACATTAATACGTGCACTGATACATGTGCTCTTTTCATATAAATTGCAACAAACGCGGAGTGCACCACGATCGATTAAAATGTTATACCAGTTGTCAATTCAATTATCATTAACTAAATTAATGATTTTTTTTGTTTTCATGAAAAAAATGCATCTCAGGTGTTAATGAAAACGCCGGAGAAAGGTAGTTTGACTGAAGATCTCTGTTTGGTAAAGAGTGATAACAGTCGTCAGTTACTTGCAAGTAACTAATTGACTTCACGGTATTTTGTTTCAGTATCTCAATTTATGTGATTCGAACTGCAAGAACATTGTTTTTGTCAACGTGTGAAATTTGTATATAAAACTGTCACAATACATAGTTTCTTACTGTCTGAATCTTTCTTACTGAATTTCACGACCCCATTACTATGTCTAAAATATATCTTAGCATACTTCAAAAGTAATTAGTATAGGGAACATATATTTTTAGACTATTGAGAAGGTGGAGCCCGAACCGTATGAATCGTATGATGTTGGCAGTACAGTGGCGTACCAAAGTGGTTGGGGTTCATTCGGGTATTTTGACCCCCTCCTCCTAGAAAAGTGGTTCCACCAATAATCGCATATTATATTGATATTAAACTACCTAAATTTCAAGATTAAGTGTCAATAAAGAAATTATGACCCCCCGGGCTCAGACCTTGGTCCGCCACTGATAAAATATATTTCTGTCCAAAATTCTAAATTCTTAAAAATGACTGAATCAATGAGTTGTTGGAATTGCACATTATAAAAAGTGTTTAATATTGTTATGTAAAGACAATGTAGCTATAAAATGACACAATGGTTTTTGTTCCTTCTGTATATCAAAAAATCTCTAGAGTATAAATACGTTGCGGTTGATGCGATCTTGTTTCATTCAATATTTTGGCCCGTTACGAAAATATGAAAAGACGCAAACGAGTAATATATATTACGGTTCAGGATGAAATTGTCGGTGGGAAAAGCATAAACATAATAAATACTTTGTGAATACAAATACAGAAACTAAAACTTTTACTAAAACTTACTATTAAATTTTTGGAAACAAGCAATAATATATTTTACATTGACACCATTTTCAATATAAAAATTTAAGTTATCCACAATTATTATTGTAAATTTAAATTGTGCTAATAATAAACGGTTCATTATGAAATTAATTTGGCAGTGTAACTGGATTTATTATCTACTAAATGCGTTGTGAATACAAATTCAGAAAATAAAACTTTTTCTAAAACTAACAATGAAATTAGACACATTTTGATTCTGTGATTACGTTTTTAATATTTGCGTGCGATATCACAGAATTTTTCAAATTAAATAACTCGGTAAAACCGTAATCGGAAAGTGCCCAAATTGACTAATTTAAATGTCTGTTGGTATGTAAAACGCTATCGAGGTGTACGTGATACATGTTTACCAACTTTCAGCTCATTTGGAGGTGTTTTACATTTTTATCCCTTCCATTACCCCCGGGGGTTAACATTATAGGTCATCTTGGAACTCATTCGTGCTATTGGGCATATATATATTGCTTGGTAGAATCCCTATTTTGATCGAAGTAAACGTGTTGAAGTAATGAAGGAGTAAAGCAATGTTTGACCTTTGGTGACCTCTAGAGGTCACGCGTATCAACCATTCCACGTCAAACTTTGGATAACTTAATATTAGTATATATTGTACATGTATACCAAATTTCAGCTTAATTGGACATGTTTTACATTTTTACCCCTTTCGTTACCTCTCCGGGGGTTGACATCAAGAGTCCATTTTCGAACTCATCCGAGCTATTGGTCATATGAGTGTACCTGCCAAATTTCAAAAGAATTGGGTGAAGCGTCTCCGAGATAATTAACGGACGACGCTTGGCGAACTAACATTATTTGCATTACACGAAATCATCCGCCCTCACCCATCGATCTTATAAAGTACTCCCTTCGGGGCACTTAATAAATGAGTAAATGTTATACATTATGTCTGCGGTGTTGTAGCAATATGAAAGTATTCGGTTAGAAATTCAGCTCATCATGCTTAACATCCTATATCGATATGGTAAATTTACCTGAAACATCGTTTTCTGCTGTAGAAGTGAAAGTCTCTTGAAATGCAGGATCCTGTCCTGAATAACGTTGAGATTCTGGAATCTAGAAACTTGAATCTGACAAATTTCCATGGTTTCAAACGGAAACAGCTCCTCACGATGTCACGATATGAAAGTTTTCTACTCCAAACGTTCTTTGGGTTCACGAAACACATCCATTGTTAACTTTGCTTCAGTTTGACACCTTTTCCTCATCTAAGCGTTTAAACCAACAGGACCTGTATTTAATTTCATTTAGTTTGGACCCGCTCTTGTGTGATGTCACATTTATAGTTCAGACACCGCAGCAGGGCCAGGGGTGAAGTGCCATGTATACGTAATTTTAGTGTAATCATTTTCATCATATTTAAAATTGCATCTTTATAAAAACAATGACGCACCAGATCAAAAGTCGGGATTTTTTTTGTCAAATTGGTTAGTCGGGTTCTGTAGGACATTGGGAAAGAATTCCCACCCCAAAACCATTGCATTTGCAAAATCTGAATTTGAAAGCACGTTCAGTGGGTGAATACGTAATATCGTCTAGATTTCTATAATAAATGAAAATCATCATCATGCGCACTACCAGCTAGAAAAACTAATAAAAGTACTCAATTTTAGTCATGATACTGCACTGTCGGTATTCAAATTTCTTGTGAAATGAACTCATACGAATAATAGTACTCCGTTCCGTTCTGCCAAGAAGATTTGGAAAATAGAAGTTGGTTGCTGTGGTCGAATGTATACTGCACGATCAATTCGGTCAAGCAAGTTAAGTCGACTCATAAAACTCAACATGATCTAGATTGATATATCCTTTGTTTTCAAAGAGTCTTGAATAGGAAACCATTAAATTTTAAGCCATCCAATACATCCAATTCATGTTACTCTGAAACTGCGTAGTAGATCTAATTTACTGTTACTCTCTATGAAGATGTGTACCTAATATGAAATGTATGTCTAAACGACGTAGTAAACCAGCATATCTTGTAGAGTCATTTGCTACACAAACACAACTTGTGTCTTGTGTCCACCACTTTAGCTATTAGCATACGACATGAAAACATGAAATACTTATTTTTACACGGACATAAGACAACGAGCAATTCCTTTCTCAGTTTTCTCAGTATCTTAATCTTCAGTCTTCAGAAAAAATGTATTTTTGGCTGGCAAACTGACTACCTTACTCTTACTACACGGCTTGTTTCTCCATGGATAGATGCACCATCATCACACACGCCAAGTGCTAGCACAAAGCACAAACAAAAAATATCCCGTAATATGTCCTAAAAATATAACTCCATCACATGCACATGAGCCAGCAAGCAGCAATAACACATGTAGGTACACCCTCACATCGCATCGCATTTATTTCACCCAAAGCTGCGATATGCGATCATTGTCACCTGTACTCTGTGAGTGGGCTTCTTCTCACCAGCTAAAATTGAAGTCTCCATTACAATCATAGTTGTACCATTTTAAAGTAAGGATCTCTCTTTAGTAAACTATATTGCATGACTAAAGCTGGCGTACATGCTTTAATCTTTCATCAGATTTATACACATTTAATGAGAAGCACTTGACCCGATTTGAGCCTGTCTGCTAATTCAAAAGGGCCACCATAAAAGTGAACGCGCAAAGTCGCAACAGCAGCTTATAAATCCGTATTTAATTGCACTTGACCCGATTTGAGCCTGTCTGCTAATTCAAAAGGGCCACCATAAAAGTGAACGCGCAAAGTCGCAACAGCAGCTTATAAATCCATATTTAATCCCGAATAAAAAATAACCCGGAAGCTCAAATTCAAAATTCTATCTTGTTAAAAGTTCAAATGTGTCAGAATTTGCATTTTCGAATAATCAACCAATGAAATGATGACTAATTCAATTATGTCCTATTATTGTGTTATGTACCAACTCCCAATGATCATTACTGTGCTATATGGTCATACGTCATGTGAGCAGCTTCAAAATGCACGAAGGAAGCCAAGAAGAAATGAGCTGTTTGTTGGGAGGGTCTGTCCCTCGAAAGAGTAAGTTTAGTAAGATACATAAAGAAAAAACTGGTCACTCTGGTCAGCAAGCCAGCAGCAAAACAAAAACATTCAGAAAAGTTAACACGCAGAGCTTCAAGCCCCTACAACTAGTATTATACAGCGACTACGTACGTACGACCATTACAAGCAAAAATTTCTTTTGTTCAGCAGCTTCATTTTTATCAACATTTCATGAACAACAAACAACACAACAACAGTCGTGTAACGCTACGCAGTAAGCTCTTTTTCTATTTCTACCATGGAGTGCACACTTACAGTGCAGTATGTATAATTCTTTATTCTTGGCAAAGCTGTATATAAGAATTTACGTGCAGTGCAATAATATCTTCGACGAAAACAGCAGCAGCAGCAAAATAACCGTAAAGTAGCCAACGATGTAGCAAGAAAAATTATTTTAAAGACACACGACAAGCTTACAAGGGAATTAATTATCCAGGTGTTACTGTTAGTCGTTGTAAAGAAGGTGGTAAAACAAGCTAGTTCCTACATTAAACTTAGACCTCCCGACCTAGACCTCTACTTCTGACGAAAGGCATTTTGTGGAAATATCGTCAGCAGCACTGAAGGTTAGGTGATTCCCCGTGTACGAAAGAAGAGCATTTTAAACGAAGCGTGTACGTAAGTGAAATCGTCATCGTAACGGTTGACTGCCCCACATCTTATTTGATTGTAAAGAAGAAGGTGGAAAAGAATAGAGTAAGTCAAATTTTTACGACGTCTATGAAAGATTAGACAAAAAGTTACTATTTTATTACGGAGCGACCATTATTAATATTTAATCGGGAATTTAATTGGTGGGGGATATGATTGCATTCATCAATATTAGAAGGAAGACGAGTCATGTTTGTCATCCTGTAGTTTGCTGCATCACCCTTTCTTTCAGTGACACAATTTGTGTTTCCCATCTTCAACTTCTTTCTAACAGTTACTACAACCTTTGGGCCAAAGTTCAAGTATAGTTTTAGTAATAATCTTTTAGTTGGAATGATATTTGGTGGTGGGATGTTGTTGTTAATTTTTCAATTAATTGTAAATATTTGATTATGTGTATTCAATACGTAGATCATTCTAAACAGGGCTAGGGCCTGTGTTTAATTAACAGATTGAAAGTTCTGTTTGAAGTTGCTCAAGATTAAGAGCGAGATAACGGTTTTCTAAGAAAGCTCATATCTCATCGCGTCAGTACGTCATCATTCATTGGACGAGAAACAACGTCCGTTCGATTTTCTATTTTGTGCATGTCTAACAAGTGCATTACATGCGTTGCATTGTTGATTATAGTTAGGTCATTATTGGTTAACCTCAACATGTCTACTGAAAGTATTAGTTGCATTTATTTAGGAGAAATCAGAATCAAATACTATCTTCTAAAACCTTAAAGCTGTCCACCTCGAATAAGTCATAACTTTAAGCATTGAAGTTTAAGGAAATTCAAAGTGAAAGTAGCTCTGTTCATAAACTTCTGACATTGACGAGGGTTACAGCCGTTGTTACGTTCTGGCACATTAATACAAACTTAAAATCATTTTAAATGAAAGTCATTTACGCTAGTACCAACGATAGGTATTTTTTAAATCATTAAAATACTATACACATACATTATGCAGTTCTAGTTTTCGACTGTCGTGGTAATCAAATCATGACAAATTGAAATTTTCTTTTTAGTGTCAGTATGTGGAGCTGACAGTTAATAGCATCAGTTGTCAGATCTACTAACCAAGTTTTGATACTCAATAAAGCAGAAGTCATCATTGATTGTTAACGATTATAATTTTTGATGAATTGTTTTTGCCTTACTACTTAACAAAATAAAATAAAATGTACTTTTTTGGAATTCTATCCTTATCTCTGTAGTAAAAAGGACTGTATTCATCAGTTTTTAAATAAATGCTTTCGAAAACATAGACGCGGACAAATGTGACAAAACTGATTTTCTGGTTAATTATCTGCACACGCAAAGATCAAGTAAAATTTTTCCAAAGTGATTTCGTCCTAAACATACAGTGTACATGGGGGGTTGTTTATCTAGAGTTTTGTAAGTGAACGCTTTTGAAATTTATGCTATTAATGCACAATAATTAAGACTTATTCGCCGTGTTTCTTTTGCTTTTGTGTGGTTTTCTGTCTTGCCATAAGTAAAGTTTGTTTTTTATTAGTTTTCTTTACTTCCTTTGCATTTTCTATCGTCTATCGTATGCTACTATTTCATTTTTTCTATCAGTGTACCTTCACACAATTAGCATGATTTATGTTTGATTGTGCAAGATGGAGTTGTAGTTAGAAGGAGAAGGTTGCTGCAGCATAATAGCAACAATCTTCATTGTATTTTAGTGAGATGGGCAACTGTCTAAAAGGCACGGCCTCCGATGATGTATCGTTGTTAAGGGGTGGGGAAGGCACACGGGAGTCTTCTTCATCTGAGCAAATTCACGAGGGAGGCGGAAGCAACAGTGGCTCTACAGACCGAGGCCTTCATCATCACCATCATCATCACCACCATCACCATCATTTAATTCACACTCAGGTAAAATTCTCATGGAAGTAGATGTAGCATTTGTAGGGAGGCTTTAAGTGTTAAACTGTAATTTAATTTTGCCTACGCAAAGTGCTTACATTTAAAACCGAATTAAATATGTTGGCATTTGATACTGGCAGGAACACAATGTGCCTGTGTACTACCCGTCTCCAAACGTTCGACGTCCAGTCACACAGCTTACTGAAGAAGAGCAGGTGAAAATTGCCAAGCGTATTGGCCTTATTCAGCATCTCCCACAAGGAGTTTTTGATGATGACACCGCCAAAACACGAGAGTATGAATTATTACTATACATCACGATAGATAATATAAAACATTATGTAAACAACTTTGAAAGTCGTGGAACACAATTTTCTCGACTGTGATTCGACTGCTCGACTGCCATGCAAATATAGACTGTTTAACGCTCTGTTTTGTACATACGAGTCTCATTAGCAGTTCATGTACATGTAATGGTGTACGGGATAGATGCTATCTCAATGTCAAAGATTACTGTGGCCTCATTAAGGAAATTGACCCCTGTTTTTGTAACACCGTAGTACCCTAAAGTACACGCTCAGCAGGTTAATTACGACAAAAAAGGATTGATTACAATGAAAATTACCAATATCCAAAAAAAACGTGTGTTAGTAATGTTTCCAGCAATTGCTACTTTATATTCAGTACTTACTTCTGACGCTTGGTTTTAAACTCAACCTATGTTGACTAAACTGAAATACCTCGCAGAAAATGAGTGAAATATTACGTATGTACATACAGATTAATACGATTGACGCTATTAATACGGTGCTGTTTTGGGCTCCCGCGTTATCATTCAACATATTAGTGCATATAATTTTTGTAGTCTAGTCAACTCTGAATGTTGAATTTTATTTAAAAATTTGCTAATGTATGTACTGTTGTTATCACCATCTGTGCTGACTGTACTTTATAAGTCAAACCGGTAGCTGAACATTGAGATAAGGAATTCTGTTTATACAAGTTTGTCCCATGTTTTAAAGAAGGAATCTTAAGAGTGAATGATTTTACTCCAGCCTCCAGCACTTATCATAAATGATTTATGACCTACTTTAGATGCATAGTAATTAACATAATTGTGATGAGTCCTATGTAAGGTAAACACTGGCGACTAGTGGCGACTGGCGAGTTTATTGTGGTAGCAGCGATAATGCATTTGAAATTAATAGAAGGTTAGGAAGGAAGGTATGTATTCTTGTAAAGGAAGATTATTAGCCCATAATTCTGCCGATTCACTATTCAATGTTAAAATTGTGTGGATGAAATGACAAGTTTGGTTTTAGAAAAACTGGTATGGTGGACGTGGATCGCATAATTACGATAAATTTTCGTGTTACTATCAAAAAAGCATTTGAAGTTATGTACTGGATATTTTCCTTTATCATTAATCATGACTTATTTATTTTAAATAAATAGATGTCAGTGTCAAAGCAAATGATAATAGTGCATCTACGTAAGTGAGGCTGACCATGAGTTTATATATTACGTTAAAATGTTCGGCTGAACGAGTAGTCGTATTTTTCAAATACAGGATCCTGGATACTTGGATGATCCTAGACAGATACATGTACACATTTTAATTGTCTGTTTACACTTACATATTAAGCAGCGATTCAGATTCCTATGACATGACCTATATTATTCAACGTTTGGAAATACGGATTAGTGCTTTCAATCATTCATCATTCGTGATAATGGTATATAAATGTATAATTTCTTAAGGAGTAGTTACTTAATAATTATTCAACAGTTAGATTCTCCATGTAGATAAAGTGATCGTAATTCGTACTGCCTGTGAGGATAGACTAAGGGGTGTTGGCCTTTATGAAGTATTAAAATGTCTGGATAATAGTGACACAGTCATTACTGTTTCGTTGGACTTAGCCGTAACTAAATATGGCAATGTTAAGAGGAAAACCTTTGTGCATTATTATTAAAACTGAAAACTCATACAAAGAAGCTCACATTTTTTCCGCTGCCTCTGAAGAATCTGACTTCCTGCAAATTATATAGGACACGCTGTGATTAACCTGCGGCATTTCTGAATGTTAGTTTATTTTATAAAAAACACTAATCGCCTAGTGTGCGTTTGCCTTGTAAAGATGTATAAAAATGAAGTTTTGGTTAAGATAAACTCTAGCACGACGTACTTTTACAGATAGTGGTTAAACGTGTGTTAATACAGAAAATTAATTAAGCTAAAACTAGCATATGAAAATGGTAAAATGATAAATACCAACATTTTAAACTAGTGATTATAACATATTGTTACAAAAAGCTTATAGATGGTTTTATGAATAGTATTTACTCCAACACGTGGAGTGCAGAGAGGAAATTCTGCTAGTCGAATGTGTCGGACTTGTAATATAGGAATGCGTATACTATTGATGTTTTCGCCTGTCGCTTTGTAAATATTTACCGAATCAGCGAATTTGTACGTTAAACTCGACTCGTTTGCATTTTCAGTGTTGAAAACTTTTTACGCGTGTAATATTATCAGCGGCTATCGTATCGCCAATGTAATACCTATGATGAGCAGATAATCAAAGTAGAAACAAACAACTCGCAGTTTGTTGAGTATCGAATGGCTATACTACATGAAAAATGTATTTTTTGAAATGTTTAGCTGTAGAATGGAAAGCCAATCAATGTACCATGTTAAACATTGCACCTCTACATGAGTAAGTCATTGCAGTTACTTATGCCGGACTATGTAATAATAAAAAAAATATGTATCTATAATGTGGGTTATCATCTATTGTGATCGTATGGACGACACGTGACAGAGCCGATTGTCACAATAATTGATATGGAATGGAGCATCTTGCGTGAGTAGTAAAATAGAACGCTCACGAAAAAAAATAAGCATAACGAAGTATAGAAAACTATAAACAAGAAGGAAAAGTTTGTTTTGCTTAAATTTGGTGTTTGAATGATTGCATAACTTTTGACTGATCTACTTGTCGTATGATTAAGCCTAAACGTAACGTAATGAATGTAATAGTAATAAATTGAACATATTGAATTGAAGTTTGATAATTTTATTTGTAACAATAACGATGCGATTTTTGCGACTTTTAATAAAAGATCAAAATACAATAAAAATATGTATGTGTATAATATATCTATTACATCTATTGTTTGAAGGCATAATATTATTCTAGTCTATATAAACTATGATACTATTGTTTTTATTTATCACCCTCGCGATTCATACTGTCAATACACAGTTGTATATTTATATGGCTTCACAATATCTCTAATTTAACATAAATCAAGCGTAATTAACGTCATACACTAGTAGACATAGATAATTGATATTACAGATTCTTAGCAGTCTAGTAATAGTAATGTTACAGGCACAAGCGGACAGTTTTATGTACAAGTGACCGTAATACAGCTTTCTGTTTCATATGATGTGAATATCAAAATTTAAATTTGCGATTCAACAAGGGATAGACGGTCGTCACATTTTTCTAGTTTTAAATATTCGTTTACAAAATTGACGTGTACATTATTAATACCTAATTATTTACTGCTTCACGATATAAATAGTAAATAAACTTTGGTTAGTAGAGTATATACTCCGAAGTGCCTCTATGGGAAATTGCATATATCAATGTAACGCGTAAATGTATATTCGATTTTTGGTTACGTAAAATAAGGTTAGGTTTGTTCATAAGGTTAAGCCCTAAAACTACATGTATAAATGAATTTCGTACTGCTGCATCTAATTTTCCATAGAGGCGTCTCAGGTCATAGTCCTACCAACCAAAAGTTTTATTTATGATATTGTCTTGATTCGTCTTGTGCACTGAAACAAATATTTTTATTTGTATCCATGATGATGGTTCGAGCCTTGGCCCAAATGATGCGAATGTGAGTAATGATTACTTGGTCCCGCATTTGCATAGTTCGATGACGACGGGGCTCCAGAACTGGGCTGAATGATAATACGCCGTTTTTCTCGCCTAACTTCTGCTGTTTGCGGTTGCGCAGCTAATACTTGGTCCCGCATTTGCATAGTTCGATGACGACGGGGCTCCAGAACTGGGCTGAATGATAATACGCCGTTTTTCTCGCCTAACTTCTGCTGTTTGCGGTTGCGCAGCATGTCGATGTTCACGTTCCCAACCTTCTGCCATTCGAGCATCTCTATCTCTGTGAAGTCGAAGTAATTCGTGTCCATCCAGTTGTCTGCCGTTACGTCGGCTACCTAGGTTTCCCTTTCCTCCTTTATTCCACGCAGCTCGAGAGTGATGCGTTGATGGCTGTTCTCTCATGCCCATTGCAGAACTATCTTCACCACGGCCACTTCTAGTATTTGTCCCAGCTAATTGTCCTTCAATTCCTAACATTTTTACTACTTGTCTGACATCATAATCAGCACCGTTAACTAGATAACCATGTCGAACAAGAAGCGCAGTAAGAGATCTTTCCAAGTCGTGTTGTTTTTTGCGAGCAGCAGCTAATTGATCATCCATTCTACGGTACCATGAATAAGCTGCTGAATTAGGATTGTTGCTTGTTAAAATTAAGCGTATTCGGGTTTGGTATTCCTCATCCATCTCTCTTGAATGCTTGTGCTCTCTAGCCAGCCGTCTATTTAAATGTTCATTTAAACCTTCTATGTGTTCCACATTCTTCTCTAATTTTCGGGATGAATATCGTAGTTCTACAACTTTAGCAAAGTAAACACAGAGCAGTCTACGCAGTTCTTCTATGGACAGTGATTCTAGACGTGTGACAAGCTGAGTTTCGTTGTTATCAAGATTATCATCCGCAATTGATTTACGTACTTGCTGTCCTACTACAATCTCATTTTTGAATTCAATTGCTGTTTCCACAGCTTCAATGGCCTCTTCGATTTCATATACTTTACATTCTGCTTGTTTCAGTTCTTCTTCGCTTTTACCGTCCCTTTGTTTGCGCTGCACCTCCCATTGTTGACGTTGTGTAACCAGTGAATCTCGAACATCTCTCAACTGGACTATTTCAACTCTCGCTTGTTCAGGCTCTAAACTCTCTTCTCTGTTACACATGTTTTCGGTGGACACTAAAGTCCCTGATGACTTCGTTACAAAAATATCTTCATCTGTTTGTGTGCTAATTTCGAAACACTGATTCTTTCCTTCTTTTTCGATGTTTTCAGATTTTCCAGAAAGATCGTTTTCAGTGTTATCGGGTCGCAGAGAAACATTTGCATTTTTTAGATTACAGGTATTGGTCTGGGGTTCAACCATCATTGAATGCAATACACATGTTCTATGCAAAGTATTAGCGTCATCAAAAAATTCTTCTGCTTCATCAATTTTTGTGAACACTAGCTTCCTAAATTTTACTTCGAGATCATCAATAAGATCGTGTATTTGAGAGTCGTCTTCTCCGGATTCATCATCTTCTTCCTCCTCGACCTCTTCATCCTCAGATTCATCTTCATCATTGACATCATAATCAGTATCCCCATTTTCACTATTTTCTACAGTCTCCGCAGGGTCACAGGTATCCGAACACACTCCAATAGACACGTGCTGTAAATTGGGCATAACACGTCCATATATTTCAGCTTGAATACCATGATGCAGTACATTATTTCCGTCTAACTGAATTTCCATCCTTCCGCTTGTGGCCGGAATTAGATATTAGGATTAATGATGATAACATAGAATATAATCCACTTATTCATGAACCACAGCACGGCGTTGTTCCACTTTTACGGCGTTGTTGCACTTTATATTATGTATAAAACGGTTTATTGTAACTGCAAGGAAATTCAAGATTCATTTTTACTACAAAAAGTTACTACTTACAAACTTAAACTTAACTAGTAGAACCAAATAATCCCAAAAAAGCAAATATCTCATGCATCTGCATTCATTGTTCTTAATAGGGAAAACTTACCGTCAACCGTTACTTTAACGGTGTGAATATTTCATCTCCTTTCTTCACTAAACCTCCGTTGAACATCGGAAGTACTTTTAATTTGGAATTATGTCACAACTGACAACTTTAAAGCAGACTCATTCAATAGGCACATAATAAGACACAATTTCAATGCTGAGTGTGAATAGTTGCCATTTCGTAAATAAACTGAATCATTGCTAATAAATCTAGCTATTAGTATAGTGTAGTCACAAAATTGCCTTGTCATTTAATGTTGTCTTGACAACCTACTTTGAAAGTATATACTTTGCAGTTTGCACATCAGTCATCTGTCATCTATCACATACATTCCGTTATATTCGTGACAACCTTTTTATTACAACAGATCCTTCCGATAAATTAGTTTAGTAGGGTCATAAATGAGAAAAAAATGTCTTGTACTACTGGCAATATGATGAGAAATTAAACTGGGCATTTTAATTAAAAGGTTACTAACTAAATACTGCGGATGGCTGACACTAACACTTTAGGCTTGGATGTTGTTGCACCAACACGGGTACGCGTTGCTTGCTGCACAAATGTGTAGTTCGTACATACATACATTCTTTCCACATTGCATTGCATTTTCCATTGTATACTATTTGGTTGTTACATTTTTTGTTTAGCTCCGCACAGTATTAGTTTCTCTAAATCCTTATTTGAACAGAGCGCTTTCTTGAAGACATTGCAGGATGTGCCTGCGAGAAAATGTGAAACCATCGATTATATTTTATCTCTAATGACTCTTGACTCATCAATGTATTTTTTGTTTTACAGAATATTTAGAAGCTGGGGAGAGACAAAGAGGCTATTTCCGATTCCGACTATTCCGAGATGGATTTTACATGTAATATGCACAATTGGTGACGACATGGACAGTATTGACATCTCATAGTGTAAATTATATTATGATTGATTTTAAACAAATATGGGAAACGGATATCTTACAAGGTAGCGATTCTAAGGACCGCTAACAGCCAGTATAACCTTAACATTATGCCTTGCTTCATTCACCTAAACAAAGGCTTACTATTTTTGTTTGGTTTAATTTGATTTGTTTTACGTCATACGTGCTCTTGTCCTGACTGTCTTCCTGACTGAGCCTCAAGAGCCTCACGCAAATACGTGGTATGGTAGTGGTAGGTGGAATATCCTAGGGATGAGTGATATTGTAATTTCATTGTATAACTTGCCAATGCTCTCTAAATTGATTGCTAATTTGGAATAATATGGCGACTTGATGTAATATTCATTTGACGTAGTATCTAACTACAAGATGTATACTTGAGCGTATACTATATACTGTTTCATTTTGAATTATGTTAATGATTCTGTTTAGGGAAATAAATATCCCGTACAAATAAAATTAACAATTTTGATGCAACAACTTGTACAATTATACTGTTATACAATTGTATCAAATTTGACTAAGATAGGTGGAGTCTAAAAGTCCCCAAAGGTTGCAAAAGTTAAAAGATTCTGAAGTTTGACATAAGTTGACATGGAGGCGTTGATGTAGGGTTAAATTGTTGAAATATGTTGTAAGCACGTTGGAAGTGCTTCAGAGAACGATGAAAGTTTTTTTTATAATGCCTCCAATTTATATTAATATAGTCATCACTCATCATCACTATATATGAAATACTGTATTAGGGTTTCTAACCAGTCCTGTTCCAAGTACAATGATACAAGGGAAGTATGTATGCTATCTTTGAGTATCTTTATTAACCTTTGCATTTTTCAGCTTAAGACATACATGATAGTGATTAAGTTGACTAAAAAGGTAAATAGGTAAAAAGAAAATTAAAACGATAAGTAGCCTTCGTAAAATTCCACTCCTTTACAAGAAATTTTATTTTAAGAAAGATTATTCAAGATCGGTGATCTCGTATCTCGTACACATATTTATTTTCTCTTTTGTCACATAGCAGAATATTATGATCCATAATAGGTGTTAATTTTTTGTTCCAGAGACACCCAACAGCACATCCGCTTTTATGCATTTAAAGTTTCACATTGTTTAGCTTGTGCAAACACGAGACCCACTTTCGGCTGCTCTCGAAAGCTGTCTACCGACCACCGAACTCAAACGGGATGGTGAAATTGTGGAAAGACTTATGCATATTCATGAATTCACGTATGTAATTATAAACACAGAGCATGATGATAAGTTTAGCCTGGAACGACGTAAATGGTGACGTGAGAATTGTGCAAGACAGTGTTGCAATGGGTAATCAGACAATTCATCGGGTAAAAGATGGATACTTATTGTACTAGTGAAAGGGGGAAGGGTCACACGGGTTTATAATGGAACCTACATGGTTTTACTGATACATACATTATTTTGTAACAATAATAACGAGCATTGAAGGAGCTGAACTGAAAAAGTGTATCTCTGTCATTAGGTATATGAAAGCAATCCATGTCATCTTTTACATAATATAGTTCTTCCGCACTAAACTTTCTTATAATCTGTTTGAACGACATTCCAAAAGAGCCATGTATATATCTATTTATAAAGCTGCGAAAATGTTAGTATCAGCAAGCTATACAACAACAGCCCCAGTTAATTACCCCGAAATAGCGGAAAATAACAATATGCATGCACTAGAAACTTCCTTTGAAATGGAACACAAGAGAAGGGCTTGAGACTTTGCACTTTTCACGTTCATTCACTCCACACAGCAGCAGTGGGGAATCTAGCATATATTTGTAGGAAAGGAAGACCTCTTGCAAGTTGCAAAAAGCTTCGTTACAAGTTTAGAAGCGTACCTCTGTTCGCTCTTATGCGATGCGATTCATATTAACATAATGCGCTCTTCCAACGCCGTTAGCTCCAAAGTTGTGGAACATGTTTGGCCTCCTATATGGAGAAAGTAGCATTTCACTTCACTTGGTTTTCCCTTATTTACACTATTAAGGACGGAACCAGCAAAACAAAAGATTGCATTTAGCTTCGCTGTAGGTATATTTGTAGCGATATCTTTTACAGCAATCATTTTCAGTGTCGTTGTCTTACGTCAAAAAAAAGAAAAGAAAAACCAGGTACACATAGGTATATATTTTTCTTGCATATACGTCAGCGGTAGCATTCCTACTAAATAAACTAATTAAAACTATTCTCCAGTGAGTTTTTTTCATTAAATGGGGAAAGAATCGAATAATAAGAAATAATTATTTACAACAAAGGAGTAATGAACGAGCGACGTTTCACGTTGTATAAATTAGAAAGCATGTTACTATTACATAAAGATGGTCGGAAATTCTGATGTGTATAAGGCAAGGTAGTAAGACGACTTATGAAAGTAACTCTCTTTATTTTCTACATTTCACCAAGAGGCCACGTTTTGGGGTAGTGAGAGAAGGTGGAAAGTAATAAAGTAAGATAGCAACGAAGAAAAGAGCTAAGGGAAGCATGTAGGAACATGAGATTCCACTATATGAAGATGTGGACGTAATTTGTCATCCTTTGGAATTATGTAGGGACCGTATGAATCACAAGTATGACGACATTTGCAAAATAATGAAATAAATTACTACATGTCTAAGAAAGATTTAAGCAATTTCACAATTATTCGGCCCGTAAACGTTACACAATATCTTGTACCCAGGTACAAGCCATTTTATTTTAGCCAGGAGGACAGAATCTAATTTAACGTCTAATTTATAATCACTCTCTCTGCTTGTTCTACGAGTGTACATCTTGTTTTAACTTTATACAACATTAATTGGATTTTAGGCAAAGTGTATGATGCTGGTGTAGTCATATTTTTGGATTTTCCTGCCGACATGCTTCCGGGCCTAGTGCTTCTAGCTTTTATATGCATTGTAAATTGTAGTGTGTGTCTGTGTGAATAAAACAGTACCTTACAAGGAAATACGAGGAGTCATTCTAATGTACTTTTGTGTTGGCTCAATTTGAGTAGACAGTAAGTAGACATATTTCTGGAGATCAAAATTCTGAAAATCATCAGCTTTCTCCTGGTTCAGGCATTTAAACGATGGACGTCAGTTGTAGTTTGGGGAAAGCGGTTTAATTTAATTTTTCAATATTTCACAGGGAAATTGATGTCTTATTAGTGTGTCCATCAATAGGTCGTTGGTTTGGTACATTCATCATTTTATGGTCTTCCTGTCAGTCTTCTGTTCTGGGGTTCTGTTGAGAATTTTTTAAAGCAGTGTAGATGTAAATCAAATTATTACTACAACAACGGAGCTTCAGAGCATCCCTTTCACAAGACAACCAACAGTGATAGCTGCTTGTTGTTGGTGAAATTTACACATTCCATCACACTAATTCATTTTATTTTCCATTTCCTTTACAACGAATTTGAGTTGACATAATTACATATCTCTCTTCATGTCCTCAATTTGATAAAGATAGTACTCCTCCTTCTACCTTCATTGGCTCAAGTATCTGCCAATCTTCCAATTTACATTTTACTAGGGAGTTCAATACTGCGGGTTATGGGTTTGGTATTTCTATCTGTAGTGCCATCCTGTCTTACATGCTTCTCTACGGTACAGTACGTGTGTACAAATTAGTAGCTTAGATTTTAAGTGACAAACTTAAGTGCGCCTTTTGGATTCGGTTAATTTTGTCGAAATCTGAATGCTTTGTTATTTAAATGTTTGGGGCAGATACGTGCCCTGGTGTCTCCACTAAATACGCCCCTGCCCTGATTATCTTTACAAGAGTCTAGTTACATATACTTTCGTCGTTGCGTTTACGGCAGGCTGGCAGACAGGTAAAACTGTGATAGTATAACCCCAGTAGTAGAAAATATGAAATAATTTAAAAATTTGATACATATGTATCCTGTTGGTACTGATTATAGCATTACACTGGCGCACCCGGTTCTTGAGAACACAAAATAATAGAATAAAAAGAGAATGTAATAATACAAATACAAAAGCTTGCAAGACCAAACATTGGAAACTTGCAAACAAAAAGTTGTATTGTTACTCAAATGATGGACGGCATCCATCCGTCTGTTGTGGTTTTTTGTTTTTGCTCAAAGAGATTTCCTCTTTCATGTCCAACATTTCAAGAGGTAATTTGACATACAAATTCCAATTTCACTGTATTCTCCCAGTCCACCAATTGTTACGCGTTTTTGCATGCGTCGATTAGTTAAAGCGATATTTTATATCAAATGATGTAATGTGTAGGTTAAAATGTTGTACTAGTGCCACGACAATCATCCCATACAAGTTAAAACTTTTGGGAGAAGCCAACCGTTGTAGACATGTAAGATTGGACTTTAACATTTGTGTAAACTGAATTCGACTTTCCAGAAGTTGCTGACAACCACAAAATGTCACCAACCGGAAATAAAACAAAAACTTCCATCTGTCATATTTTAAAACATCATTCTCTACATACGTATTTACATAGGCTTTTTCAGATAATTTTGACCAACTTCGCGTACCAATGCTTCTTTAGAGTAACTACTTCTCAATGGGTAATATACCAACGAATGGGGTTTCTAACGATGACACAATTCAGTGTTTTTAACAATAACGATATCTCTTTGCTGACACGTAATTTAGTTAATAGTGCACCTAATGCTAAATAAATACTCAAAGTAAAATCTTTTAAAATTGAGGTTGTATGTTGGGCAATATTTTATAACTTTTCACTACACAAATATCAATGTCTAAACCTTAGCGGAAATATGCCCGAAACGAGTAATTATTTTTTCCACCTTTACCATTGTAATCATAATTAAAAATCAGTACATTTTTCTTTAGAAAGTGATCAAACTATGTAGGAAGTATCTCTATAAAGCTAAGTTAGCACTGAAACATTACTGAAAGTTTTAATACATAAAATCAATCACAATAGTCAAAAATATCTTAACAAGTTGTGCATAGTACAAAAGTTGTAAATAAATATCGTAAATCTTATACAACATAAATTATAGCAAATGTCAGAGAATGTATGTAATGGTAACAGGATGTGAAGCTTATATGTAAGGGGAAGATGGCAACTATTCAATTATTCATAGTATTTAAAGATTTCAATTCACAAAAGTCGCTCAATAGAAATTACTTTTGAAGCTCAGTACCGACCAAATAAAACTAATTAGTGTTTGGCATAATGTTGAGCAACGCTATTTCCCGACATTAGCTGTCATTGGATAGTATGTATTTCCTAAGTCACAAGCATGGAATCCGCACAAAATAACAGTTATTGGGCGTGGCACCATTGAAAATACCGCTTCTATAAAATCGTATTAAACATGGAAAGATTAATGCGCATGTTTGGGGCGAGACATGTTTTTGAGTGAAAATGAAGAAAGCGAAACCGTTTTCGTTGTTAAGATAAAAGACGAAATGAAAACGGTATTAAAAACCGAACAAAAATGGTTTTGAACACACTACAGGAGCACCTCGGGAATCCCAATTGTAAGGTTATTGAAGATGTGGAGGCGTATGAATCGTATGATGTGTAACGTATGATTTGCGCCATGGGCATGAAAAATACATCTGTCCAATCTTCGAAATTCTTAAAAATGACTGAAAGAATGAGTTGTTGGAATTGCACATTATAAAAAGTGATTAATATTGTTATGTAAAGACAATGTAACTATAAAATGACACAATGGTTTTTGTTCCATCTGTATATCGAAAAATCTCTAGAGAGTATAAATACGCTGTGGTTGATACGTTTTTGCATCATTCAATATTTCGACCCGTTACGAAAATCTGACAGACGCAAACAAGCAATATCTTTTACGGTTCAGGATGAAATTTTCATTGGAGAACGTGTAAACTTAATAAATAATTTGTGCTAACAATAAACGGTTCAGTATGAAATTTCCGAAGGAAAACGTGTATATTCTAACAAATACTTTGCTAATACAAATGCAGAATTACGTGTGTAATACTTTTCACGGTTCAGGATGAAATTTTCGTTGGAAAATGTGTAAATCTAATATATACTTTGTGAATTCAGAAACTAAAACTTTTACTAAAACTCACTAGGAAATTAGGCATATTTTGATTCCGTGATTAATATACTTAAGAATATTAGGTTCTTAAAACAGACAGAATAGGTAGGTATTTATGCTCTTAAAACCATTAAAATAGGTGCTTAAAAGGTTATTATGGTCAAAATAGGTACTAAAAATGTTCCAACAATCAAAGTAGGTTCGTTAATTTTTTTTTTAAATCACAGTAGTTGCAAAAAACGTTCGTACACTTTGGTGATTATATATGTGGTTAAACGGACAGGTGCACTATTATAAAGATTTTTGATTTAAAATGTTCGTTTAAATGA
>JAHZNE010001024.1:0-18425 GCA_027744055.1 Callyntrura sp. NNG-2020 | reverse complement strand
CCAGAATCCGTAAGTACCCCCTTTATATAATATAGATATTCTATGTATATGTATACGTGTGTGTATAAAAGTACAGGGTATGTTTTGAAGGGAGCGTGTGGGTACAGTGGTATATTTACCCAAAAAACGCAGCTCCCCCTCTCTACATATTAAACATACATTTTGTTCATCACAAACACAACACAGACAAAAACGTTGGTCATACACATAGTTGAAGGCTTTTTGTTACAATTAGAGGATAAGGAGCAGTAAAGTAGAGGATAGGCAGCAGTAACGTAGAGGATAAGCAGCAGTAACGTAGAGGATAAGCAGTATTTGCTACAATGATACGCGCTCCACAAAACTGAGTAAACTGAATTTACTCGGTAAAGTAACGACAACAAAGCTATTCGATAGCACTTGTTTCTTCGTAATATACTTCATTTAACAATTCATCCTTTCTAAGGGAATCAGCACGGGTTCTCCCATTCCCCGAATATGTAATGTATGTAGGCATTAAAATATTCTCACAGACACTAAAAATGTGTACACATTATTATGTACAAAAAATTAATACATTTCTGCCAAAAACTAAGAGTCGAGTCTGAGGAACGCAGCATTTTCTCACGATGCCCCATTGTTATACAAGTGGTTTATTCAAGGTGCAAAGAAACCAATTACTTCAGCATCACCATACAATCACAACCTCGGTCTGTGTCCGCTTTGCTTGCGTACCAAGTAACCAACACGAAATTATTTATCCCCAGAATAACTGGGGGAATGCGGACGGGGAGATGAAAATACAATTTCCATTTCACATTATTCCGAAACACCAAATCAATCACAAACTCGACATAATATTGAAACCAAGCACATAGTTACCTACATATTATTCTGACTAGCTGAAATAGCACCTAGCCAGGTAGTTGTAGCACTTACAGTGACAATTATTAGTAAATAAATAAAAAAAAATTACTATTAGAACACCGCATAGCTTATTTTTATTCAATTTTATAAGGAAAAAGTTGCAAGGCTAAATAATATACTGGGGAATATGTACCCTATCAACTATGCCAATACTGTAAACATGCTTGACAATAGAGATCATGTTATCTGAGTCAATAAGGTAAATTTGTATGGAGTTTTCTGTGGCGAGAAAGAAACGTTATCAGGGTGGTCGTTGCATAGGTACGGTCGTTCAACAAGCTTAAAAAATAGATTTATAAAATATCAGGGGACATTTATCCATTCCTTTAGATTAGAATCTAGCGAGATTTTTATACGTATTACAAGTAATTGCAATTTTTGTTCATCAAATTTTAGCATATTTTTTTTGTTCGTAAGAAGATACATACATAAACCGTCTGACGATAATATACAGCTGTACTCTAAAATTATTTCTACCTATTGTCAGCTCCATTGTCAGCTCCAATAAATTTCAGTTACAATGAAGTGACTCTCTTCTACATAAAAAGCCAGTTTTCCACCCTAGCTCGGGGTAGCAAACACCAGTTCAAATTCTTGATAGAGCGAGGAAGCAGTGCCTTAATATGTGCTCTGCCACAACTGACACTTTTCTCCTGGTAATAATACCACAACTCCACTAGTGGAGCACATCCAACAATATGAGAAGGCACGCTATTATGCCAAACATGTAGACAATGAAGTAGAAAGATATACGGTTCGGATTTGTTGAGCATGTTACCGCATAAATTGTGAGTGAGGTAAACATGTATGCTACTTTTAAAAGAGTTATATCCAGTCCAACAATGATGATGCTTACATGCTGAAATGAGAAGCGACCATAGCGTTATATACACAAGCGCTCAACACTCAGAGTAGGTAGAAAGGGGGAGGGTTTAGGTTCAGGTTTGAGTGTGGAAGCTAATTTTGAATGTGCTTTGGTAGAACATGGATACTGATATACAAAACCGCTGTTCACTTCTAACGACTCCCAAAATCTTTTTTTTTTCAAGCTTCACATTAACATATACGGTCATTTATCAGTACTCGACAGCTCGATTCACGATGAAATCCAATCTACATGGGACACATGTGAAACACCATTACAAATGGACGACCCCTTAGAGCAACTTCGCAACAACGTAGAGAGAGAGAGACAAGTAATGGGAGAACTAATAAGCGTAAAGAAATTGAAGATAAAGTTATATGATAATGCTAGTGAGCCTACATATCGTTTGCTTATTATCAGGGTCGACAAAAAGCACAACGTTCCTAATGGTACAAATACATCTTCCCATAGAAAATCTAGATATATATATATATATATATATATCTAGATTCCGATAGATGCATAATGCAACATATATGTGAGATGAACAATTTCGTTGTTAGTAGGGGTAATGTGCAAAACATACTTTTATAATAACAAGTAACACTCAATATTGTCCGTAAAAGGAGACCGAAACTGGAAACTACGCAACATTCCCAATTAGATATCGTTTGTATTAATAGCAGTGTAGAGTCCGAGTTTTTAAATTAATCAACTCCACTATTGTTAATATATTATCAATGATTTTATGAGAGAGTGCGTTACTAAATTAAGTTATTTCAAAACTAACAGTACCGTATGCATAGACTCACATGTTAATGCTATATTGGATTACCAATAAAATTTACAAATTACTACTCATGTAGAGTATGAAGTAATTAACATCTCAAGTGGATGGGTCGCTTTTTGTTTAACTCGTATGAGTTCAAATTTATTTATAAAAGTATCATCATATTTACAACGATGACTGATGCGTTGACTATGACGAACACAATTTCGCTGGCGTCCGTTTCCATTCATCACAATCAACATGCCCAAGGAGCAGAAAATGCCCTGAGATAAACTTGCATAACCTATTAAAAAGATGCGTTGGCAGTTGCGTTCACTGAATAATACGTGACGAACATGTTGTTTTATTTAAAAAATGAAGTGGTCATGTACGTTTATGATGTGAATAAGGTATGTTTGTGTACACGGTGGCTTGTGAGCACCTTTTCATGTATAAATGTGAGTGACGCCTACTTTTTTTCGTCACTGCAGCTGACGAACTAGCGATGCGTACTATGACCGCAGCCCTATAATCTAGTCGACAGCGCTGTTATTTTGACGAAAGACTTGCTTTAATAAAAGCTCGCAAAACCACGTACAGTTGGAAAAGGAAGCAGTAGCGACAGGAAGCTTAGAATAATTGAACTAAAAAGCCGGTGCTGCTGCAGCTTAGGTCGGTGGATATCAAATTTACTGTCACAACACATTACATTTTAGAATGCGTGTGTGTGTGTGCCTAGTGGATGGAATTAGTTGCGTGGGTTGAGTGTGATACCGGGAAAGAGAGAACGTGGAGACAGGAAGAATGAGTCGTATCTTCCGTCCTCCGTTTTGTTCCACCGCCAGTGTGTCACCACCACCGCCACGGTACTCGTGTGGAAGACAAACGGGCTAACTTTCTTTGCTTACATTTACATACATCATTCAGTTCATACATAAGTCACATAACAAACAACTTATCACATCTATTCTCAAAATCTTGACAGAACACCGAAGAACCTCTCGGAGAATATGCACCCGTCCATAATATTGGTTTCGTTTCTCTTCTACATTCATGCTAGACACGTACGATATTTAAAGTGAGGTGTAAGTAATAGTAGTGGTCTTAAAACCTCAAAAGTCTGCAAAGAGACGGCTCGGCAGAAAGAAAGGCTTTCAATTGAACTAAACATACAGAGTAGCAGTAGTAGTGTAATCATGTAATCCATGCACTACTTTCCTTGCCAATGCCAAGGAAGATCGAGAAAATCATAAAAGAACCACGCACACAGACAGGTAGGTATTTAAGATAATAATGAGATGCCTAAGTGCTCCTCGTAAGCACCACTACTTCGACTTAACTTTTGGCGATGATAATAGCAGTAAAAATAAATGGTGATGGGGATGATAATTGTAATCTAGATTAAAATAGGGGTGGTGAAACTAAACTCATGTCTTTTCAAGGCTTAACGGTATGGTAGCTTAATCGTGCACTTCCAGAAAGCGACAGACGCTGTAAGAATGCAAATGGACTCGAGGAAAAAACATCATCACATCATGCGGTTTCAGTCTGATGCTGATAATGATGACCACATTCGTATAACTGTAAGTCTTAGAAAATGCACGGAACGAAAACTACAAATGAGGAAGAGGCTCAACTCAAATATGCATTTTTTTCTACACACTCACACTCAACAACAATTAAGAAGTCGCGTAATCATTTTCCAAAAGGAAAAAAGAGTTTCATAGCGTCGCTTCACTTAAGCACACACAGCTGAATTTTTAATAAAGCGAGTTTTACAGGCACGAAAAGATATAATTGAATATTAGCTCCGTTTTTTGTAAATTAAGATACATATTAAGATTTAAAGATAAGGCAAAAAGGTGCAGGAGCTTTAATCTAAAAAAAAGTATTATAAATTATAAGAGGTCTTCAGCTTCGGTCCAGAGAGGAATCATCGCATGCAATGTTGCCTTCCCATAAAAAATATAATAATAATGATAATAATATATAACATGCTTGTTTTTTATCGTCTCAAGTTGACCTTTGTTCGCAATGATCTTTGTCCATCCTTTCAACAACAACATATTATATTCACTACCTACATACATTTGCCAACCTTATTCTCTACTTATTGCTTTCATGCTTCCTTTCTCTTCTGGAAAGGTTAATGTTTCACATTTAATTTAGGATAAAAGCTTATACTGCCTGCAAAAAGTATTTTATCATTACCGCTGTTTGGTTTGGTTGTTTTGTGGGATGCGCATGCATGCCATGCCATGCGATGCCTCGGTAGCTGCGGTGTAGTTAAACTGCACAGAGCAAAAAAGTGGTAAATCTTGTGTAAGCACACTTGTTTTATGTTTTTATCGCAAATAACCAGAAAGGAGGCATGAAACTCGTAAATATAGGCTGGTTATTTGTGATGTGCCGATGAATCTCTCATCATAATTAATTGCTGACAACTAGTGAGCTTGTACAGGAAGTTTATGACGGCTTATTTATGAACTGTATGCTTTTTTGTTTATAGTACCGGCGATTTGGCCAGTCTATTACCCTCCTTTTACAGGCTGTTGTTGTATGGCTTTGCTAGTGATGAAATCATTTCTTAATTTATACCGTATATACATAAAATGGCAATATATTTGGGAAATGGCTGTTAAATATGCAAGTGTGCTTGCTTTCATCCTTTTTGCAATTTTAAAATAAAATTATGGGGTAACGTGGGATGACGATAAAAATGAATATATATGTTCGATCTTGACGTATTGCAGATTCGACCTGCTCTCTGCAGAAAATGGGTGTCTGCGTATAAAAATTTTAGGAGATTGCTACTACTGTGTAGCTGGGGTAAGATGAAAATGTAACGTTATGACGTACTCGAATTGACTTGAGATTTGTTTGGCAGCAAAAGTTACTTGAACACATTATTAATGAATGCAGCTTCCAGAACCGAGAGCCGATCATGCACATTGTGCCGTGGAAATGGGCCTTGACATGATAGACGCCATCACAAACATCAGAGAAGCGACCGACTTCCAACTAAATATGCGCGTTGGTATCCACTCGGGTAGGGTCCTTTGTGGAGTTTTAGGCCTTCGTAAATGGCAGTATGACGTGTGGTCCAACGACGTCAATATTGCCAACGCCATGGAGTCCAGTGGCGAGCCTGGTCGAATACACATTTCTCACGTGACGCTCGGTTGTTTAGCTGGAGAATACCAAGTAGAACGAGGAAACATGTCCCACCGAACCCTGCAAGAAAATAATATTGTTTCCTACTTCATTGTCGCCCCCAATAGACCCCGTCCCCGTAAACTGATCCTCTTCAACACCCTTCGAGTTCAACAACGACGGAAGCTCTCGTTTAAAAATGTATCCAACGTGGTCATGCAACTCCTGCACTCGGTTAAATACTCAGTAGAGGTCCCGTTCGCCAACATGGCGGTACAACCTTCCGATCACGGTGCCAAAACCATTCCCACAGAAAGAAAGACTAAAGTCACGGAAAGATTCAAACGGCCTTTTAAAAAGAGACATGCCTCCGTACTGCATCAGCCCACAAATCGGGTGAACAAGTACTTAGCTCAAGCCATTGAAGCAAGAAGTGTAGACAGGGAAAAAAGCAGAAATGTGCACCCCTTGACGCTTTGCTTTAAAGAACGAAACATGGAAAGACTTTTTTATTCGGACGCTGACCATGGATTTGCCTCTGGATTAGTCCTGCTGTTGGCTATATTAGTAGGGTTGGGTGGGGTTCATGCCGTTATTCTACCCAGAACCTTTATACTTTTGCTTTTATTTTTAACGGCCTTTGCGTGGATATCCAGTGTGCTTATGCTGCTTCTGGCCACGCGTCTTCGACTCATATTTTGGGACTTGGCAAACTCGCCACTTCTCAGGATTGCGATCTCAGTTTTCTCTGCTGTTCTTGTATACGCAGTGGGACAAGTGAATGTGGTAAGTTTATGGAAAAATATGAGTTTGGCCTTGACCTTATCAATAAATTATGTTTCGCGTGACATGATCCGAATAATAAAAAATATGACCGGGTTTTGTGCCAACAGTTTACCTGCAGAACCGACGAAATATGTGGTGGGGGCTATCTAAATGACAATGTTTCATACGCTAATGAAGCGCCCCAACGACTGATTATGGAGCACCGGTGGTGCCCACTACCTCATTACGTGGTTCATTCGTGTCTGCTCTCCTTTGTCGCTATTGCTGTGTTCCTTCGCCTTCCAATCACATTGAAAGCAGCTATTTTACTTATTATTGGGTCTTTATACTCCTTCTTGATCCTGATCACACATGCTCGAATATTTGACTGTTACGACATACGAACCAGGTACGATCAACTAGCACAGATAAAATCCATTTTCATGTTTAATGTCCTTCCCAGCAAATTTTGACCTACATTTTGTTCTTTGCAGTGCTTTAACGGAGTCTAAAGTAGTGGCAGTAGTTCAAATTTGGCTGTTCCTGCTGACTGTTCTCTGGCATGGACGCCAAGTTGAATGGATGTCTCGCCTAGATTTCTTATGGCAATGGCAAGCGTATAATGAGAAACAGGAAATGGAGGCATTGCAGCAATCAAATCGGGTAAGGTCATCGACATGATTATACAGGTGTACACGTGTATTTGTGTTTCGTTCCGATGGATTTCCTCAATTTTTCCTTTTTGTTTGTTTATGTCTGCAGAAAATCTTGTTTAATCTCCTTCCTGCACACGTAGCATGTCATTTCTTAGAGTTCCGAAATGACATTGACTTGTATCATCAAAGTTATGAAAAAGTTGGCGTCGTATTTGCTACGATCACGAATTTCCAAGAGTTCTACACAGAACTAGACGGAAACAATCAAGGAGTGGAATGCCTTCGTTTACTTAATGAAATAATTGCTGACTTTGATGAGGTAACCTCAATGGATGATAACTTGTGTAAACATCGTGCATGTATTTGCCAACTTGTCAGAGCCACTGTAATCAATGTCATTCTTTCCCGTTGCAGTTGCTGGCTCAAGAGCAGTTTGTATCAATCGACAAAATAAAAACCGTCGGCTCAACTTATATGGCTGCAGTTGGTCTCCTACCAGAGCACCGCATAGAAAACCCTAATGACGAGGTGTTTTACATATCAAATCTAGTGGAATTTGTTTTTGCAATGCAAGAAAGACTGTTAGCGATTAACGAGAACTCCTACAACAACTTTATGCTCCGAGTCGGAGTTAATGTTGGACCTGTAGTTGCAGGAGTCATTGGTGCCAGAAAACCTCAGTAAGTTTTTTTTACAATGTGGAAGAGAAAAGCGGGATGATATGGATCAAGGATCTTTATTGTCCATCCTTTTTATTTACAGGTATGACATTTGGGGTAACACGGTAAATGTTGCCAGTAGAATGGAATCTACCGGACTCCAAGGTCATATTCAAATCTCAGAGGAAACATATCTCGTCCTCAAAAACTGTCCCTACGAAATCCACTGTAGAGGCACAGTTAATGTCAAGGGAAAAGGGAAAATGACGACGTACCTACTTGTAGGACGGAAGCAATCTACGACAATGCGAATTGACGAAGTTCAGCCCAAAAAGCAGGGCAATTTGAATGGCTTCTTTATGCACAATCCCCAACTCTCGATCTCCAGCTCTGTAGAGCTTCCCCAGGGACAATCTCTTCAAAGTGGTTTCGGAGGGAGAAATTTTAACAATGAGCAGGGGATCGATATTGATGGGCCGCATTGTCACACTGGTGAAAATGAACCTCTCTTACCACCACCTCCACTTCCCTTGCGAAATATTACTGATGTGGAACTAGGTTGGCCTAGAATTGCCAAAGTGTATCCATCTGAAAGAGAAAAACGCACGGCACCTGTGAAACGAACACACAGTGATCGTGTTGCGTCACATAAAGATGTAAGTTTTATTTTACCAGCCAAACCTGGTCATTAATAAGCAGGATACGTAATGAGGTCAAATAATTATTTCAGAATTACATGAGATCGCGCAACGGAAAGATACATGGAGGAGAGGGTAGAGTGCGAGGCAGGGTTGGTTCGGATATTAGTCTTCCACCCAAACCCAACAATCATGGAAAACCAAACAATATAGTTCAGTCATCCTTTTCACCCTATGAAGCACCATCAACACAGTCGCCCAGTGATTCCTCGTCTGATGAATCATCTGCTTCAACTCCGCCACCGTTACCACCTAAGGACGAAAGTCGGTTTCAACAAGCGGCTCCCATTCTTACCGTTAATGACAACCTTGTTAGAAGTACGGCAAATACAAACAAAAGAGAATTACCAAAAGATATTGCAGTTGGAAATAATATTTTTTCATATAAAAAACTGAATTTACAGAATGCCCTAGTAATTCCTCCAAGGAATCTACAGCTTTGAGGGATCACGGCAATGAGTCTCCGATGGTCACCAGAGGCAGCACTAAATCCAGTCGTAGCCCTTCTGGTGCCGATCTTCACAACGATGAAAATAGACTATTGGAGGTACAAAGTAATTCAAACGTCGATAATCTCTACCATAGCCCACACAGTTCAGTGCGAAACAGTAAAGCTACAAGCCCACTCCCTGGAAGCGATCGCGAGACTGACATTAGATCGCCTCACTTGTTGCTTCATCATTCTTCAGAACCTCCTCCAGACACGAGGTCACCATCAGCCCAAGTCAGCCACTCCAATAATTCCAGCACACCGTCAACATGTGCACGAAAAGATTCAAGTTCACAAACAGACAAGTCGTATGTGTTGAAGGGCGGAAGAATTTCAGACTTTGAGAGGGAAATTAAAAAGCTGCTTGAGAGACAGCGATTGCCTCCCGTAGATGAATTAGCATCGGTGGAGAAAGTTTTATCCGTGATGGAAAAGTTCAGGTAAAACTTTATTTTGTACTTCAAAGCGCATATATATACTCTCTATCATATAAACTCATGAATGACGGTTTTTGGCGTAAAGTTTTTGTTTCCGTCCAGTCAGTCAATCTTGTCTTCCTTCACTATCGTAATTAAGTTTTAATTGCCAAATAGCATAGATACGAGACCTAATAACTATTATTAAGCGAATCGCAAAAGAAATATTTTTTTTTCAGTCAATTCATGCTGCATACCAGTTTCAAGTTAATTTGCATTTTATTCACCATCAAGTTATATTACGTTGCCAATTTTATGATTTTCATTTTTACAACCTCACGTTATGAAACACCCGAACCACAGTAGATCGCCCCGACGAAGCTCCGTCCCACAAGATGAGTCAAGTAATAGACACATCCCCTCCTCCTCTGAACCTGGACCTTGTAGAATAGGATTAGCTGCACTTCAGCAAAAAGCGCTCAAACAGCAAGAACAGTTGTCGAGAACTGCACTAGGTTTCCGATTTCCTGTTGACGTGAGTCCCACCTCCTCGTCTAATGTCAGTCAAAACAACTTTTTTGATGGACGGGAACAACGAAATAAGGATCGAGAACAACGAAGGCGAGTGAAATGGTTTTATATCATGGATACTCAATCTATCTGTGATGTTGTGGCTGCGTGCAAGAACTGCAAAAAAAATACTTAAGTCTACATGATAACTGCTGCTCTTCTTCCTCTCTTCAACTATTGTTGCTGTTTTTAGCGATTTTAATCTTTAAAGATAATCACTTTATCTGTGTGAACTTTCTCCACTCTCAACCTGTTCCGTCCAAAGTTCTAAAAATTTAAATTACTCAAATCACCCCGCACTTGCCTTCCTCCCCTTTTCTTAAGTGCATATAGCAATCGCTGCATCTTCTCATTTGGTATTATTCTTTTGGGTTGTGGTTGCCGTTGAAAGCGACAATGGGTGCTTCATTTTTCAGTTTCACTTACTTCCACTGATTTTTTAGTTGCTTCTGCGTGCGCATCCAGCATGATATTTTATACTTTTACGAGTTTAAACAACTGCGTATTGTAATTTTAAGAATGGTCCGTATTATTTTACCTCAAACTTATCTGATGATGAATTGAACTTACTCTATTATGAATATATGTATTCTGCATTTATATTTTAGCGTAGTAAGTGTATGATTTGAACAATTGTAGTGATTTCTATTATGATTAAATTTTTTTTACTGTTTTCTTTTTTATTTTTTGTAAAAATATAATGAGCTTGAGCGGATGGTGTATGAAGCAATGAGTGTACAAATGCTTTGTTTGTTGTTACAATGTTGTTTTACAATTTAGCTAATGCTTGATGTTGACATGTGTATACAGAGCTGGAGGGCATGAAGCAAAGGACTCGGAGTATGAGAATCTGGAAACGGAAGAGGAGTATGGGGAGAATGACGAGGACGCGGAAATCAGGGCATTCGAAGAAGAGGAAAAGCGTTTGATGGAGAAAAGTAAGGTTTTAATTGATGTATATAATATTATGTTTGTTTTATTACAAAACCTTTTGTTATAACTTGCTTCCGGGAATGTTACGAAATGAACCGTGTGTTTTTTTCTCTCCAGCGGATGAAGTTAGTCAGTCAGAATGGAGTGATGACGATGACAGTGATGGGGCAAACCGAAACAATGATGGGGGAGATGAAGAGTCTACCGGTTATGTAACAGATGATCCTGCTTTAGAAAATATGTCAGTTACTAATGAGCATGGGTTAACTGACGCTGAAGGTAAATAACGTAGAAAATGACAGATATGCACAATATAAAAAGTTGTTTCACAATTTTCAAGAGACATTTTGTATTGCAGGAGCTTTAAGTGACGTGAACTCAGTATTCGCTGGAGATGATGAAATAAGTATATCGTCAAGAGCATCATCCCGTCTCTTTGACTTGGATGCTCTTCGTAGTGTTGACTCTCTTAACACAATGTTGGAAGATTCCGAATACGAATTCTCTGATACTCACTTGTCGAATCTAAGGTCAATGTCAGAATCAATCGCGAAAAGTTTTGGACATCCTCACAATCATCCGCAAACGTCCGATTCGGAGTAATAAGGAATAAGGCGACATGTGGAAAAGTTCTTTATAGGAAAGTGCATAATAATAAAGTTAAAGTGAATTTATACGTATAAAAGGAAAGGAGCTCTAGCAAGTAAAATATCTTTAATCCTAATTATAATTATAACTATTGTAGTTACTGACTGTTATTGATGGTAATTATAAGATAGTCAACTAAATTATTATTGTCATGAACTAGGACTCTTTTACACAAGAAAAGAAAGAAAAATTGTTAGCGAATCTCTCAATGTGAATGTTTGTACTCAGTTGATTAATAAAATCGCGTTCTTGTTGCCGAAAAAACGAAATCTGGCGTGTTATTCTAAATCAACCTTCACAAAACGTCTCACATCCCATGTAGTTTATCCATAACGAACATTCATTTTTATTTTTTCATTTCATTATTACAATCATATTTTCTTCTTGGATTGTACATTCGATTTCATTGTCACACTTTACATAATTGTCTCACATCCCACGTAGTTTATCCATAACGAACATTCATTTTTATTTTTTCATTTCATTATTACAATCATATTTTCTTCTTGGATTGTACATTCGATTTCATTGTCACACTTTACATAATAACTAGATAACTTAAGTGATCAGTTAAGTAAAACGAAATTTTAAAGTAAACTCACGTCACGTCACGATGTCAAAATGTATAATTAATACAGTTGATAGGTTTTTTTAGTTAATAGTACACTGGTATAATAATTTTTTTAGTATTTTATAGAATCCATTCGTTCAAATATCTACTTTACTCTTACAGCAGCACAAGTACAATTTTTACAATTTTTTTTAAACAACCACACTCACGACCATGACAGTCGACTTTATTATTAGTCGAAAATCTTTCAGAGTACAGAGGAATTAGTATTGAACAAAGGAATCTTGTACAAAATATTAAGTCACATAAATAAGATTCGCGAACCTAAAGACAAACTTGAATATGATTCAAGCCTTATTGTTAATAGGTAGTAGTATGTATTTTTCCATAAAAACATGTCTTCTAAATTTGATTACTTTAGTTTTTTAAATATTTTATCGCAAGACTTTAACAGTCGCCAGTCTAAGATCACACAATTTTTCCGTGCAAGCGCAACAAGCCAAATTGCATTAATTTTTTTGTATTTAAAAGAATTATAAAAAAAGATTTTTTTCTTACACATCTCCTATTATAAATTGTACACATACAAGAAGACGCAACGAATTCATAAGCGCAGCTAAACAACATATAATATATATCCTCATTCATCCTTTCATTTCATATTTAAGAGACAATTTTTTTCTGGACAAGTTTTCATTTCCAAATATGTAAGTGGCTACAATGATTTAATTTTTAACGCTAGTTTTCCTTTCATCTTTAATTTGACATGACTGTTTCTCTACAGACTGGCTTATACACACACAAGTGCTGTGCTGCTGGTAAGACAGCAGCACGCACGAAAAAATGTTTTTAGGTAGAGATATAATAAATATATTTGGCTAATAATTCGCTGTGTTCAGCCTGTTTCTTCATCTGAGTCATCTTGTACATGTTTGACAGAGAACCCTGTGCCCCTTTCTCAGGACAGGACAAGGTGGATAAGTAGGTAGGTTGTAAGGTATATAATTTTTGTTACATAAAAAGAATCACAAATTACTGACTAATTGAATACGATAGGAGACAGTGGCAGGATAGGAAGAGTAAGTGGTAAGTAAAAGACTGTATATAGACTTTTGGAGAGATTTATTATATAATATGGAACGACGTCAAAAATGGAATTAATTATTCAGTATCAGCTCAGCAAAAAAGACTACTCTAGTAGTAGGCAGATAGAGATGACGAAGACATGGCAAAGAGTTTTGATATTGCTTTTCGGCGGAATGAACAGAAAAGGCTTGTTTGACATCTAATTAGCCAACAATAATGCTTGTTAAGGATATATATACTTTATCATCATCAGCATCATCGTCGTCATCATATTATATAAAAGCGCGTTTTCGTTTTACTTGCATATAGATAGTACGTACATAACAGTGTTTTATTGCTTTCAATTTAACAACAACAAATTCATTTTTTATGCTTCTTCTTGATGCGCACGACAGGAGCAAGAAAGACGCCTTCGAAAATGTAATCTCAAAAAGTTCAAAATTTGCACATATAAATTGGATAGATTATTTTTAACGCAAATTCAACAAAAAAAATAATAGTTAACTGTCTTTGAGCCAATAATAGTAACTACATAACGAAAATGACGAGTTTAATTTATCGGCAACTATATTAGATATATATATAGGTGATGTATATATATATATAAATTTGTAAATACGTATTAGTTAACTCTATAACTTCGTTGTATTTTTTATTTGTAGCGTTATTAAATTCGCTAGAATTTCCTACCTAATAGAGAATGACTGACTATATACCATTTCAACAACTGTATTTACTCTATCGTCTATTCGTCTACGTACTTTTGTATACTTTAACTGCTAAACCTATTAAAACATGCAGGAATCGTATCATATTATTTAATGTACCATGCAGTTTGTAAAACTATGAATGAACAGTCAAGAAAAATCACGAACGAAACAAGGGAAAAGGTCATCATTGATCGATACATAGTAGTTTATCATTAATAATTTTAGTCAGTTTGTCGTTGTAGTCTTGCTATACCCTAATGAATATTCTTAAATGATTCGATATGTTAAATCTGAGATCATCTTCATTAAAACATTTCTTTTTCCAGAAGCGACATATGTATATATAATCTTCAACAATATAAACACCAAAAGCAGAGATTTTATATTATTGGTGAGTTAATTTATATTATATAATATATAATCGTTAATTTGATAATAAGTCCTCGTTACTTCATTACAGCTACAAGTATAAATGTACAGACAGATGAATATTTGAGAGTGTGACAATTATTTCTCATGAATGAACAAACAAATCATTTTTGCTTACAAGTAGTAAGTGTGAATGAACTGTCTAAAATGCTGTAGGTATGGTCGTTTAACAGTTTTTCTGACCTACACGTACGACCGTCGTAGTAATAGACTGTATTTCTATTTTAGCAGTTTGTTTGTCTACATTCATTATCGGCTTGTCTAAACTAAACAAACATGGAAAACTGACAACGATGCAGACTTCGCAGACAGATATTTTACTCACTTGTTACGTTGTTGCCTGTTTTTAAATTTACAAGTCTACTAGCTCACCATATTAAACTAGCGTGTTTTTAATATATTTACTAAAAGTTTGTTGAATAATAATAACTTAGCTAATAACTATGAAAAGCTGTAAGTGTGTGTTTATGTAGCATGAATGAATGTTTGTTTATGTAAGTATGTAGCATTGCACCACTCGACAATTAAAACTCGCATAATTATTTTTTGTACAAGTACAGTACAAGTATAATGTACATATTATTATACAGTTGAAAACTTACAGTTAAGAATATCACGGTTTTTTGTTGAGGAGACGCAATTGAATGCAGCGTGGATAATAATAATGTAACATAAACGTGTTTTCGTTGTTCATCCCTGTTTTGCTCATCTATTCTACCATTTTTGGCTGAGAGAGATGAGGATGATAACTGCGTATTACCATAATAATATGGACACGTTATTATTATTATTAAGTTGTAAAATCGGAATGATTACAGATAATGAACTATGAACGTGTCCGTACGTAATCATAACGGATGGACAAGTCATCTGAGACGTTATAGGTGTTTTCTTTCGTCAAACATTAGTAAATGAACTTAAAATAATATAATAATATACTAGCGATAGGTAGTCACTTATATAATTAAATAACAATATTAATTTATCAGGATTTTTATGTAACTAAATTTTACAGTAGCACTTAAAACACTACACCAGGAATCCATGCGATAAATGCGTTCTAATCGTCTGAATACTGTTAATAATTTTCCGTTGATGACCCACTAGCGTGACTCCAATGGCTGCTAAATCATGAACAGTCAGTCTTACAACAGCATCCATTGAAGTGACTCCGGATTTTCGGAACAGTTCCGCGTACCGTCCCATTTTAATGGCTTCTAACCACTCTTCTACCGACTCGAAGAGTAGGATTTCTTCATTGACTCTGTAGTGTTTGCAGAATGAATAAAACAAGAGAAAGTAATGTCATTTCCTTTTTCCTTACGATAGACTTTTCCTTACTTAAATTGCACGTAGTGTTTTGTCTACTTTTTGTACATACCTATTTGGGGCTATTTTCGTTAGGGAATCGGGTACTCTAATTAAATTGTCCAGCGTGGCGACAATACTAGCAAAAGTAGGTCTGTTCGCTCTCTCTTTGTGCCAACAGTCAAGTTGGAGTTGATAAATTGTTTCGGGGCAATCCATTGGAGGTGGGAGCCGGTAAGACTACAAAAGGAAGCGATCAATTAGTTAACTAACTTTCAATCATAATAAATCTAGTATTTTATTTGATATTTGATCTCGATACCTACCTTTTCAATTGATTTTATGACATCTTGGTTACTCCAGTTCCAGTAGGGACGCTAAGGATAGTTAAAAAATAAATGCAATTACGTAGGGTATTTAAAAGTAGTTAATGCATTTGAATATGGATGTACGAAAGGTAAAGCTACCCACCTCTCCGTATGACATTACTTCCCAACACACAATGCCCCAACTCCAAACGTCGGAAGCTGATGTGAATTTTCTAAATGCTATTGCCTCAGGTGCTGTCCATCTCACCGGGATTTTTCCTCCCTATTTATATGTCATTAAAGGAGATAAAAAGGAGACATCACGTCAAAACTGAGTCATCATCATCGTCACGATTCACGTATTTTAATTTGTATTCCCTCCGCGTATTTATTTTTTCCATTCCATGACTTTCTTTATTTTCGTCGGAACGGAAAAAACAAAAGACACGACAAGCCAGAGAGAACTACAAATGTCATGTAGAAACAATTTGTAGGACATTTACCCTCGTTGTGTAAGCTCCTTCCGTAGCAGATTCAATTTCTCTGGAAAGACCAAAGTCTGCTATCTTACAGACAAGTTGAGAATTCACTAGCACATTCCTCGCTGGAGTAGAGTGGATGGGAATAAAATACATGAAAAAAACAGAGAAAAAATATGAAACAATCATTATCATCATCATCATAATGGTCATCGTCATCACACACGAGAAAGGATTCTATCCTTCTTCCCATACATCTCGTCATCATCAGTCATAATCATAAAGGGTGAGGTGGTGTGTGGTGTTGTCTTTCGGATGGTTGGTTAGTAAGCAAAGAATGTTGTAGTTTGTCTCTGTGTGTATGAAATTACGCTTTGTCATATTTTCTTGTCTCCTTCAGTCTTGTTGGGAACACTACACGAGCATTTTAGAGGTGATTACATGACGTTCCTTTACTTAAAAAAAAGCTTCATGCTCGTCTAGCTCACAGTCAGTCCTTTTTTCGTTTTTCTACTTCTCGCTACAGTGCTCACTCATCTAGTGTTTTTCGTGACAAGAGACTCTTGACATAAAAAAATGCAAAGGTAATGCGTATGGAAATATTATGAGGCACAGGTGGAATTATTATTATTGTTATTGTCCTTTTCGTTTTTCTCAAGTATTTTCTCCTCATCTTAACGATAGTCTATATACTAGTAGTAGTGGTGATGGGGCAGTTGAGTAAAGTGGTAACAGAATAACGATTTTTGGGGGAATTTGTTTTTAAGGAGGAGAACAAAGCACACACCAGCAGCTCGTTCAGAAAAGTATAGATAGATAGAGAGAGTCAGAAAGAAAATAAGTTTATGATTTGAGTCGTTAGTCGTCGAGTAGATAGGTATGTGCGTTTTTATATGGTAGCTCACAAGTATTAACAAGTAGTATGTAAGTTTAAAGGCGATGTAAGATTGGATGCCGCATTATATAACTCATATTACGTTGTTCTTGAAATGCATGTCTGAAAATTGTAGGTCTTTTGTCATTAGTGAAGTACAGATAAATAAGTACCTTGCATAACATCCCCGAATTCTCCTCCGCCGATAATGGATTCAATACTGATGCAGGAAGCGTCAATTTCTCGAGCAAACTCCCTCACCGCCTGATTTGGATCTTCGTAGGTGTGAGGGTCGATGTAGGTTCGACTCCCTAGATGGTTGAACAGTGGGGTTGTCACTGTTAATTTTTTAAAAAAAGAAGAGCAAGAAAAATAAATATAAAATAAACATTCATACATATACGCCAACATATATACATGGGCATTTTATACGCAATTATCTATATACATCTCTGCACACACATCATTATCATTATTCTACGTCCCCGTCACCATTCAAATTTCACAGTCATGCTTAACTGAGCTCAAAAGAAGCATTACCGTTACTTTTTAAACAAATTCTCATATTATGCGCCTGTCTATATATCTCCTTCACCCTCTCTCTACCATCACTCGCTTAACAATCCTATTCTTCATATTTTATGCCCATGCCCTTTCAGATCACACTTCGACCATATCACATTATCATTTTTTCTCTTATTTTTCTTAAGTCTTCCATTTTCTTCGAATGAATATATAATATCACATCATTATTATTTTTCTCTCCCCCTCACATACACTCATAGATAATCTTTCGTCTTTTGGTCACAGACAAGAGAACACAACAGCAGCAGCAACATCAGACTTACTAGACTAGAACCAAACGGATTGGAGTCTCTTTCTCATCTTCTCTCTCCCTCTCCCTCTGCCTTTTGCTGGCCTGAACAAGTTTATGTCATGCAGAAATAAGGAGACCAACTCAGCAACTTACATATTTTTTGTATTGAACGAAAAGCAATAGAAAAAATCTTACAGACTGTAACTCTTCTTCTGGTTGTTGTTATTGTAAACTTGTATGTACACAAGTAAAAGCATAAAATAATAAAATATTTTTGAGATCATCACAAGAAGAAAAGACAGTGAATAAAAAAAA
>JAHZNE010001023.1:0-35802 GCA_027744055.1 Callyntrura sp. NNG-2020 | reverse complement strand
TAAAAATGCAGTAACTTCCCTACAAGAATTTATGTCTATAAACGTCACTAAATTTCTGGAGAAAACTGAAACTATTTTTATTTTATTTATCGTTGTACTGCGCATATATTTACGAGCTTGTTATTAGGCTCTCATAATAATGACAAAACTCGATCAGGAGAAAAAGGAAAGAAAACAACGGTTTCATATGCTACATTGGCCAAAGCTGATATAATAACAAGTTGAAATTGTTAAAGTACGCGAGTTTGTTTTCCATTACTAGACGTTGTTTACTTTGAACGAGAGAGAGAGAAGAGAGAGAGTAGCAATGTGGAATTGTCTCTTCTTTAGGCGTGTCTGCAGGGCTTGGGGAAAGTTTTGGATACTGTCAATGTTTATTTTAACTACAATTTAATAAAAAGCTTGTTGTACTTTCTCCTATTCCCGCACTTGCCTCCCCCCTCCCCGCTCTCTCCACGTGTACAGTTCATCCCAACAGCTTAACGGCACACTATAAGTTTGTAATGTGCAACATTTACGTGATTTTTATTGCCCGTGTCTTTTATTATTAATTCAGACGCGCATTTTTTTCAGACAGGCTGTTTGTATGTACAGGAGCTGTGATAAACTTTATTGATTTTTTTTCTTTCAGGTATTCGGGTTCCTGGCAGGGTTGGCTGCTCTCCTAATGGCCATCTTTGGGACACATGAGCTCTGTCGAATTCACGCTCCTCAACGTGAGGACACAGACCAACTAACGTTGACTGAAAGAGCTTCCCGAGAAATGCAAATGATGCAGAAAGCAAATGCCGGTAGTCGGCAAGCCGCGTCGTCTGCCGCCGCTGCGAGAATGTTGCAATCTCAGCAAGCAATGGAACCACCGGTAACGACAACCGTGTGGCCCATTGACGATGTACAGCCCTGTTCGTCCAAACACATTACGGCCCCCTCAAATAATTGTAATAATACAGGATCCCATGTTCACACGGGTCCTTCCAATTATGGACACGGCTCGCTGCGATAATGAACAAAATTCTTTTATCATTCCTATTACACATTCATACATACCTAAGTACATCCAAATATTTAAGTGTATATTCGTTTATTATACTCTTGTACTACATACATTTATATAGGTACCTATATATATACTACCTACATGTGACATGTGTAAGATTTTATGTACATATTATATATTATATATTATCCAGAAAAAAACCACACGGTAGATTGCAGAACATGTTTAAAAAAATAAGGAATTTTATGTGCGTAAAAATATGAATTTCAGACATTGCTATATTGTATTACCGTCATGATAATAATGATAATATATCATGCTACGACACACACCTGCTCCTGTGTACTATGTATATAAAGCTGTAGTACAAACATGCCTACCTACGTCTCCCTTTATCTGTCGAGTAACGACTTTTCTCCGCGGCTGCTGCAGTTACACTGCCACAGCAGCAAACTGTGTGTGTAGTAGCCGGGGGAGAAAGAAATGTGAACTGCTTGTCAAACGTGTATATGAAACCGCCTCCTCTGCTTTCACTGACACATCCTCCCCTTCCATGAAAGTTGTAAATTATGTAGCCTAACTTATCCTCTGATGAATTGTTTCATAGCTTTGAGTGCACAATGAAATCCTTATCGTATACCACATGGTAGTAGCTTTTGGGGAAGTGGATACAGAGGCGCGCACCATATTATTATCCATGATGGGAATGAACCATTCGTATTACATGACCAGAGAAGAACGTTTTTAAAAAGAAATACACAGCAAAGAAGCAGCCCGGCTACACAGTAGTACGCAATTATCGTCTTGTTGTGTGTAAATTCTTAATGGAATATTCGCTGGGAAAGGGAAAAGTTGAACTTTTCGCTAAATGTGGATTTAGGAGGAAGAAGCAAGGAGAGAGGATGAATACCCAAAATGGGGATTCCTTAATAGAAAAAGTTATTCAATGAATACGAGTTGCAGAATTTAGTATGTCTTTTCTCAAATTACAACCATCATCAATGAAATGTGTTCCCAAGCGGTTAGTGTAGGTATATATGCATATACATACATATACATATATTATGTGGAGCGTTATTCTATGTAGATCTCTCCGTGTATGTAGTTTAATAAAATGACTTGAGTGGAAAATCATACTCGAACCGGTACGTATATACTTTACTGGCTTTACTGGCTGGAGTGTGGGCTCAACATTTTTTGTTTTGGAGTTCCGCAACCTCACTCTGGTAGTTTCCATAAACCAAGGAAATTTCCACTCAGCTGCATTATTATTGTACGCTCTACTGGGGTTTTAAATGAGGAAATTTGATTCATTCCAGCTGTCTTATCAGGGAAAGTCGTGCATTATAAATAGCATTGTGTAGACATTTATCACTTATTTGATCATTGATTTTCAAACAGGAACATTTCAAACTATTTTTCCGCAATGGAATAATCGGGATCGTCAATATTAATTTTTTATGCCCACAAGTAAAAGTAAAATCTGACGATTTGAAGTAATATACGTACCGGAATGCTCCTCATATCTGAGCCGGCTACTTTTATAATTTTGTAACCGTAAAATGTAAACCGTAAGTAGAAGCCATATATACCTGAAGTAGACGTATATGCATGATGTGTGAATGTCCCAAGAACGAAGCACGGTCAATGTGTCAAACATTTAAGGTTGTGCTTTTTACCAGCTTCCTTTTTTTAATCCCTTGTCTGTCACCACCGCATAGTGGCTTTGTACCACCATATATATGTAACAAGACCAACATAAAGGTAACTTGCATCCCAGTAATCTACTAAATTCCAGCCTTGCGATAATGCTGTAAGTGGTTTCGCCAACAGATTTGAAGTTTGGTGAATTTAGAACACAGCGAGACAATAACTGCTGACGGTAGTTTCCCTTGCACAAAATTTTCAGTTTGACATCATCAACAGCATTCCATTATTTTTTTAAAAGTCTACTTGTAACGGAATACTTTTGCTGCAATGATTTTCCAGGTATGTATAGCTGTGTATTTGCACCTTTTTATCCCTTGTTGAAAGTGCCAAATCTGTATATTACCTTCTACGTGTCCGGAATCCGAAATCTTTCTCGGTCCGGCTACCACCATAAATAACAATCAGTTCCGTTGTCTGCACTATTCTAAACGTAACTTGTCAACGGTATCCTTTTTTAGACACTAGTTACTTACACGTGGTGTTTTGGTGTATAAATAAACGTATAAATCTCTCATTTTGTCAGCTATGCACACTTTATTGCGGTTTTCTTTCTCCGGAAAGCAAAATGGTGCACGAAATTGAAAAGGCAAAACTGCGGTATTGCGAAACCATTGGCTGCTGACTGTAGAAATTACCAAAAAAACAGCGGAGAATATATAAAGTGTATATCTCTGCTGTCTACAGTATTCTATCATCCCTGTCTTCAATGCAAAATGGTATATATATAATGGAAATAGCGAAATTCTTTTAAATTAGTAAAATTCCAATAAATAACTGTCCTTGGACGATCGAGTTCTTGGAATGTCTTTCGTAATTACAGTTTCAAATGAAAAATATTTTCATTGTACCTTAATCTTATGGTAGGTATGTGTACACGTTAGATGAGAGTATGTTGTGGTTTGTGGTATTTTTACTTATTAAAAATGTAACAACAATGCCATTATACGGTATAGTAATTATGATTTAAACCTTCCTAAACCGTTACAATAATACTGTGAAGTATTAGCGAGGATTTCCTCAATTATATCGCGCAGGGTAAATATTATTCCGAAAATTAATTTTCTTCAACACAGAAGGCTATTCAAAATTTTCTTTTTTCTCCTAAAAATTCTTTCTTATTGATTATCATCCTAGAGAAAACAATGAAACTTTAATGAGTTTGGGGTAAACATACCTTATTATTTAGTACCTTTCACCGTCGTGAACACTGCAACATCTCTCCATCTCTGCCTCCTCTCAAGATTACGTATAAAATGAGTTGTGCCACTGATGCCAAAAAAAAACGATCATATTACCACTACCACATCTATTGTACTAAAAAAACCCTTTACAGTGGTGTGCGTATAAATGATGAATAATGTTAGTACTAATTTGATATAATATGTAGTCCACAAAACTGACCGCACACACGCAAAAGTGAATTCCATTTACTGACTAGACCAGATTTTGCTATTTCCGGTAAATGTAATCAAAAGCCGTCATACACACAGACATATACACACTCATCCACATCTATATGCTGTAACAACCCTACACTTGATTATGATTAAACTCTAATTACTGATTACATGCACTAAAGTGGTGGAGAAAACGCCTGTTTAACTGTTAAGTGAAAATGAGGATGGTAAAAAATTAACGATTTCCACGTGTAACACTTTCAATATGTTAACAAGAGGGGGTGGGGGGAATATTACTACGAAATTTATAAATACATACATACATGTACCTATTATTATACTTTAATCGTGTACTTACATTTACATTAAATGGACATGCTAGAGATTTCGGTAGACTATTAATACTTATTGTTTGTCCTAGAATATAGACTTACAAAGTATATTAAATCCATCCATCATATAAGATTCTTCTATATTATATTACATGTGTAATTTGTAATGTACATCTACTAGATATATAGACATCGCTCGTGCAATTGGCTTTCAAATATTACACGTACATTCTAGATATGTGCTAATTAAAGTTGGTATTTGGTATGTGTATTTATTTTTTAAAACAAAGGCTCCCCCACACGGGGACGGAAAATATAAGCGTACACTTAATGTAATAAGACGTATCATACATTGTGTAAGAGTATAGGATAAGCTACACCTCATTGTGGAACGTGTTCACAGTGAAAAGTCTGTAAACCTGTCCGAAAACGGCTGGTCTGTGACCACAAAAATACAAAGCTTCGAAAATTTTTCATTGGATCTACCTACGTACGTATATAATATAGGCAATATGTATAAGGATATATATATATGTAATTATTACTGTGTATTATCTGAAGAGATAAATATCGAATTTATAAAATTCATTTCCTACTTTTCATATGTCTCAAATACAATTTACAGATTCAATTTCTCTCATCTCTCTGACCTGACTCCGACTATGGCGTTTATATATAAAAACTTGAAATTTCAAACCCTTTAAACTTCGTCGCTCCTCATAAATTACGATGTCGTCGTCGTGTAAAATTCAAAATGTAGATATTTCCCTTGTAGATCTTCCTGAGTCTGACGACATCATGTCAAAATGGGAGTGTGTAATCATAAGGCAGCAATGGAGCCAGGTATGGTTTAGACTCTTTGTTGCTGCAAGGTAATCCAGTAAAAAAAAGAACGAAACAGGAGCGAGACGGAACACGAGAAACTGTTGTGAAAAAAAAACAATTTATACCGCGTAAGTGCGTAGACTCAATTTAAAATTTTGTAAGGAAAGGAGACTTTGTAAACTGGGCATAGACATATTTATTGTTAAATTTTATGCGTGTGTAATGGGAAGTCACTTGTAAGTTTGTAAGTCATTATCTGAATTATATAAAGTATATTATTATATATATATATGTGTAAACATGGACGGATGTACGCGTGAAAAGTAGTTAAATTGAGTGTTGTAGTCTGTAAATTCCTTCAAATACTCTGCTTCTAAACAATTGGATGATCCTACACACACATATAAATAAATATATATAAATATATATAGATTTCGAATATTATATTATGTTTATCGATAAATGGTGGAATAAATATAAGAATATACTTTGAGATTATTTAAACTTTTTATATATATCGCGCTTTTCAGAATGCGTTTGCTATTGTAACTCTGCATTGCAATGTGTGAGGATGAGCAAGACTGGGCTTATCTAAACTTTTGGTCATCATTCACGATAATCGAACTTTCTGTGAGAGCATATAGGTCTCTGGAGTGTGAAACCCGGTTTGCTTGTTGGATTGTTTTTGATTGCCTTAATCTTATCAGCAGTAGTTGTTTTACCTATCTTTCCTGATTAGGGAATGGGAAGCACGATAAGCTCAAGAGGTCCATCAAAGCCATAATAATAGCGAGTCCACCAGCTACCAAATGGTCTCTGCAACGTATACTGGGAGCAAATTAAAATTGACAGATTAAACTATCAATGACCAATTAAACCGGTTATCCAAAAAGGGGAAATACTTTTTGAAGCATTTAATCAATCAATCACACGAGTCCATATTCCATGCACGATCAGGGTATTTATGGGAAAACTAGGCCGAATGAGACCCAATTTATTGCAGAAACACTGTAATGCGGATAAAAATCACGACGCTCCACCACGCATTTTATGATGCACGGTGTCAAAAATATTGAAGTGTACTTATTAATAATTAACAAACATTCAAACATGACATATACAAACATCAGGTGTGAGCCTCTGTATTTTCCGAAAGCAGTTCCATGGTCTCCTTGTGGTATTTTGGTACCATCAACGTTGCTCATTTTTAGTACGCTAAGATTGCTTATCGTTTATTGATTTCCCCAATTTGTCTGGGGGTTTCCGATGCATTATGGAGTACCCCAACGAATAGAGTTATTCCCCAGCAAACTTTTCGCCGGCAGAAGATATGCAAAAACGAGACCACTTTCTCGCAGTTCAATTATGCGTGCCATTCGAACAGGGTATATCTCCATTTTATACAAATACCCTGATACAATCTTGCCTTTTTAACCGTTCCAGACTACCCCAGCAGTTATCCATCATTTTATTTTTTTCCATGTGACGTTAGTTCCTCTCCTGCTATTGGTTTTACCCTAACAGACTCTCCCAAATTTTTTCTGGCTTAATGAAAGCGCTCTCTCAAAATGGAAATAGCCGGCAGTAACTTTTCCCTGACTGCTCTTCTGCTGTCAGTAGTCATCGGGAGTCTTACCTACTTCGTATGGTAAGTGTGTGGAGAGGCTGTTGGATACAGCTGCTATTAATATTTAATTAAACTTTTTCTACCGCATTATATATCCACTTCCCTGTGCCATAATAGTCCTGGCGCTCCAAACATTTGTCTCAAGGGAATTCCTCGAAACATATGAGACCGAGAGAATGAGAAGTGACATGCTTTCACTCTCTATAAAACATAACTACATTCATTCTTCCTGATGTGATTCTCTGGGACTACATATAAAGTCTTTGGAGTGTCTATCGAGTCCTAGTGAAGAAAAGACTATTTTAATGGTATATGATACTACACAACACTACACACACAGTGCTCCGTTTTGCCAGATACTATGCTCTACTCTGAAACAATTACGGGGAAAATCAACATTTGCTTTTATATTAGTATGCCTATCAATGAAACAACAACAAAAAAGGAGAGATCCTCGTGAATATGGTAGCGAAGAGAAAATTAGTCGTAACAAGATAAAGTACCACACACCATCAGTGGTGCCAGTGAAGCATTATTGTTAATATATTCCCTATAGGAGAATGTCTATTGCATTCGTTTATACTCTCTGCTAAATTTGCCTGTAGGAGCAGAAAACGAGTTCTGAGCCAATGGAAACGAATGGGAATCCGAGGACCAGAGCCAGACTTTTGGACGGGAAATGCCAAACAGTTGACTTATGGTCGAGTGGTAAGTATAAGTTGAAAAATGAAGTTTTACGCTGGAGAAAAAATGTGAAAGCCACTCTCTTTGGCGGGATGGTGGTAATTTTCTCGCTTTTTAATCTGCTCCGTGAAAGAGTTTCCTATTTGTATTCGTATACTATATCCAAATGTGTTATTTTGTTGATGGGATATGTATGCAAAAGGCAACAGATCAACGGGAAGATTATATGTAGGAAAACTCATGTTTTTTTCTGTCTTTGCCGCAAAATTTATGGAAGCTTTGCCGGAATTATTTATGCATTTTCATTTTTCTCCGGTTTACTCCACAGGATACGCTTGGTGTGCTGCAGGAATGGAGGAAAAATTATGGCAGAGTTGTCGGGTATTTTATTGGGCTTCGTCCGCAGCTAATGATTACAGACGCGGATATGGTGAAGGAGATATTTGTGAAGCAATTTTCAAATTTCGTCAATAGACCTGTAAGTCAGAATATCAATATAATTAATGAGGCATTGTGGTCGTTGGAAAACAATCATAATTAGTTTAATCCGTCATATAGCTAATTTAGGGGCTTAAAATGACTTTTTATGGAGAAAGTTGTCTTTTTTTGTAAAAATTCATTACGAGAAAAGGAAATGAGTAATTAAAACTTGTTTATCCTACACACAACAATAATAACGGGTTGTTGTAGAAGAATTCGCGTAAAGAGCAAAAAGAGACACTATATGTGTGTATCTCTACATGTACACTCTCCTTTTTTGTTGTAAATCAATAAAAGGACGCTCAAGGGGAGACCGAGCACAATTTGGCAAGGCTGCGAGACACTGAATGGAAGGAAAATAGACGGGCTCTCAATCCCTCATTTACGACCAAGAAACTCAAATCTGTAAGACAAACGCAATATTTTTTTTATACAAGAAACAATATTAAGTTGATTAATTTGTTATTTCACCCTGTTCGATTTTATGTGCATACCCATTTATCCTGGCGCCTACGCACATATCATTGTATCTGACATATCGTGTGTAATATGTCCCTCTATCCAAAAGCAACATAACATCACCATCTAAAAAAACTTTTCCCAAGTTTGGGACATATAATGTCTGTCTTGGAAAACAAGTATCTCTATTCAATTTTTGTCCTTTTTCTCTAGCTCGCTGTCATGATGAATAACGTGGAGGATATCCTTATAGACATACTTGACGAGAAAAGCAATAAAAAAGAAGCCGTAGAAGCCTATCGTACAGCCCAGGGGCTTACATTCCAAGTTATAACAAAGACCGCTTTCGCTATGGATGTGGACTGTCAACGAGATGAAAATGCAAGTATTTGTTTCGCTTCCATCCTAAAATTTCTTTTTGGCAGACAGAGAATGCTTGTCCACCATGTTTTCCAGAGAGTACTCGCTGGGATGATATTGCCTACCAATTGAGTAAAGCACGCAGGAAATAATGATGTTTCCTTGTGTTGTCGTCTCCTTTGGACGGACAGGAATCTAACAAGATTGAGTGGTAACATGTACAAGCAGTACGGTTGTGGGGAACGATAAAAGATTTTGGGCTACGCAGGAGTTATTGCGAAAAAGTGTAGTCAGAACGGCAGCTTTTGATTAAACCAAATGTCACGTTCATCACTCATCTCCATAATGAATGACTTAATGGTCTCCTGACATGACACACATTTCCCTAAGTGAAACAGCTAGAAAATGAGGAGCGTGCTCTTAATTTGATTACTTTGATACGGAGTTTTATATCAGAGGCGGAATACATTTAACGTCTTTTGGGGATTTTGTATGGGTAAATGTAACCGTGCGTTTGTTTTTCTTTCTTTTAGCATCCGTTGTATCAGAATATCAAAAAGTGGCTGAATTATCCGTTTAGCCCGTTGATATTTTTGATTTTAATGTTCCCTGGATTGAAGCATTTTTTTCGGTTTCTTCTACGATTTGAGTCAAGGAACAAAATTTTTATTGATATACAAGAGCATATAAGAGGGATTATACGCTTTAGAAGATCTCACTCTGAAGTAAAACATCGTCAAATATTTTTTTTGTATAAAGAAAGTTATGAGATGGCGTTACTTGCAAGGGGATGATACGATTTTTTAATTAGGTAAAGGATGCTCCAAATGATTTAATTGGGCTGATGATAGAAGCTTCTGCAGGGAAGCACGTGGGGGACCAAACTAGTGAGCTGATCACGGACATTTTGAAGGAAGATGAGACGCACACTGAAAATAACAATGATACCAAAAAATCGGTTAAAAGTTTGGATAATGCGACAAATAAAGCGAAAAAGTATCTTTTAAGTGGTACGTTTTTGCAAGTCGTGTAAATTGTCAATGTGAATTCTGTTGATGACGTATCTTTTTATGAGAATGTTACTGCATTTGGTTTAGATGACGAAATAATTGACAATTGCATTTTATTTCTGATGGCGGGATTTGACTCAACCTCAAATACTCTTGCATTTGCTTTGCATCTTTTGGCCAAGGAGCCAGAAATGCAGGAAAGAGCGTATGAAGAGGTCATGCGTGAAATTGGCGATTTGGTAAGTTATTTGATGAGAAGGTTGTAAATACAAAAAGTAAAGGCATTCATGTGTTTCTTTTATTGATTTAATGATCATGTTTTTTTTAATTCAAAGGAGGTTATTACGGCTGAGGATAGTAAAAAGCTTACGTATATAGAGCAGATAATCTATGAGACGTTACGGCTATTTCCACCAGTACCTGTGTAAGCCGAATTTGTTTTTTTTTTATTTTATTTTTAGTTTTAAAAATATTTTTAGTGAAGTCGCAATGAAATATGTATAATTTTCTCCAGATTTCTCCACCGAGAATGCAAAGAGACAGTCACCATAAAAGGGGTTGAGATACCAGCAGGAACCGTGGTGGAGACACCACCTTGGGTACTTCATCGTGACCCTGAATACTGGCCAAATCCGGACAAATTTGATCCCGAGAGATTTGCCCCAGAAAATGAAACAGAGACTCAGAAATATGCGTTTGCTCCATGGGGGAAAGGTCCCCGAATGTGTATAGGAGCCCGATTTGCTCTCATTGAAGCTTCCACAAGTCTAGCAAAAATTATCAGAAAATTTCGAATTCTCCCGGCAAAGAATTTTAAGGTACTTCCACTTTAAAATTGCACTTACTCAAATCCTCCTAAATATGATGCATCACATTTTTTTGTTTTACGATCTACTAGGACACTTTAAAAGTGCAAGTCAAGTACATCCTTCTCAATCCAGCAGACGAGATTAACGTTCTTTTCGTAAAACGTTGAAAATTTTGCACTTGTACAAACGTCAACATGCCACGCACGTGAAGCCTGCCTGCAATGACTAACGCATTAAACATTAAAATATCTTGTTTCTTGTTTAATTTTCATGTTTTAATAAATTGTAACATTTCTGTATTTAAAAACCACCTGTCATAACATTAACATTTAGCTAACCAAATAATGCAGTAAATAAATATGATGTTACGATGAACAAAATGTTGCGCAATTCCAAACACGTGCTGGCTATCTTATTCTCGTTTTCTCTGCCATCCTAAATGGCCATAAACAACAATGAAAATTAGTATGGAGGATGTACCGATCAGAGTAAAATATCTATTACACGGCTGCATGTCATTATTTTTTTCACTTAAAACGCGTACTCATGCTTTAGCATACTAAATAGCACACTCTTCCATTATCGGGACCTGTGCGTGGAGTGGAGTGTAAAGTGGTATAGGTAAGTTCGTTGACATGAGGCAGAAGAGTGTGCTTAATAAAAATGTATTTATGACACCAACGCACCAAGTTAATAACTGGGGAGGTGTAAAATGTGCGACGATGCAGCAGATGTGTGCATGACAGATCCACAGAAAAATATTTCAACAAAATGATTCAAGGCTACAGCTAATATAGTTTATTTAAATAATAATAGGTTTAGGTTATATTTGAAAGCTTGACAATTTTTTCCAGATTTTTTTCATAACGAAATCACATCATTTCATTAAATAACGCATGTATATCTCACAATGAAACGTGTCTCAAATGAAAAATGTGATTTGTTGACTTCCCTCACGAAATCTAGCACCACCACCCGTAAATATGAAGCTCCTTCAGATTTAAAGATTTAACCAGAATCATAATCGCAGTCGTATAAAATCTGTTTAATATTGTAATTGTTGGCCTAATTTATAACAAGAATAAAGTGAAGATACTCGTAAAGACTGGTATTAAAGCATGGATTGACATTGATGTTCTCCATTACAGTACAAGAGAATCATCCACATCAACTCAACAACGACCTACATGCATATTTTTGTATTCTAGGAAGGGAGACATGCAGGAAATTTTGGGAGCAGCAAACTAGTAACATTTTATTACACACTTGGCTCTCCCGTTGCATATATCTCATCGATCCATAATTCTATAAAAGAGCTCGTGTTCTTAAATGAAAACTAAAACCAATATCATCCTGATGGAAATAATGGAACGTTCGACAACTTCAGCTTTAATTTGGTTCAATAAGGAATAATTCCGGGGGATAAACAGCAATTCAAGTTGGAGTGGAAGAAATAAAGTACATCAGACTTGTACTTATGCTAATTTTATGAGACAAGGTAAAATCACCCCTAACCATGCGAACATTTAACGTATTTAATCCGGCGGATTGGTTTGCGTGCCGTCATTTGTTCCGAAACAGGAGCTTTCATGAATGTACAAAGGGAATAACACGCTAAAACGTTGTCACAAAGCGAAGCGACCCAAATCAAACTGGGTGCCCCGCTGGTGCGTCACCTTATCAAAATTCAGTGCTATTCTGGTTTAAACAGAGTTTACACTTGTTTTGTGTGTTGCAGTGAGTCACGGCCGGATGTCGTAATGTTTATTTCAGAAATTTACATTTAAATTGTATCTCTTCATTAGAAGTTTGTTTTAAAAAAATCCAACTCAAATAAAGATCTCGGTGTTGTTATACAATAATGATATTTTTCTACTCCGCCGCTCAGGGAATATTTTTAAGTTGCCTTTTAATTTGGAGTGACAGTGACAAGTGTTAGCACTCCCGTATAGTGCGTTTTAAAGAAAATACAGGGAAACACAGACAAAACATTTGAGTAAAAATGAAATTCGACCATGTCATAATTTTAGGTGTGCTACTATGTGCCACCGTTGTTTCTGGGCAAGTGTGTTCTCCGCCTGGACAATTGGTAAAAACAGTTTTAAGTCTAAAATTTTACCATACGACGTAAGCATTCTTTTGGTGAAGTAAATCCTGCAGTTTATCATTGTTTTTTTTATTCAGTGCACACGAACAACGGACTGTTGCAAGGGCTGTTGTGAAGCTCACGTCTGCCAGGACAGTAATAATTATATTGAAAATGACTCATGCATTTTTATATAGAAAGATAGCACATGTTTTTTTTAAATACGCACTTTTTCCAAATATTAATATTGTATTTCGTTTTTTACTTAAAGGAACCTTCCCGTGCAGTACAGATTTGATTGCCCAACCCGGATACAATTCCTGCGTTGGATATTACTGTCCCCAGGGTCAGATATGTTATCTCAGAGATGTACGTGTGCCCTTTTGGGGAAGGCTAAATGAAAAATGCCATTTGGAAATTGAGATCACTTGTTAGAACACTTTTATTGATATTTACATTTTTCTGATTATTAGGTCTGTCCTCCTGAAAATCCCTGTGCCAGACAGCCCACTTGTAGACGAGTGGACTTGATGAACAACTATTCAGATTATCCCCCGTATCGTAACTCGTTTGAGCGTACCTCGGCTGGTCCTGTATTTTGTTATTTTAGTTTGAGCCTTTTAATTTTTAGCTTGATGAGTAGTTTCCTCTTTTAAAAAAATATAATTAAAATTTAAACTCTTCTGCATTTTTTTGTAACAATCCTTTTGGATGAGCACATACCCCCAAAAAATATTATGTATGCGTACGTCATGCGTAATAATGGCACAACACTTTGTTTTTGTTTCGATCAACTTGAATATTTCTTGGTTCATTTAAAGGTGTCACGCGACATTGTCAATTTATATTAAGCAAAATTTGTCTCGATAATCGCCCCATTGACACATTCGTTTCTGGTATTGCGGAAATCTTGTAATTGAGACTAGTAGTGACCAAGAAGAGAGTGAGTTTTCAGCGTGGAATGATGAGAGGGGAAAAAGTGGTAGTCATACAGCGACAGCTCGACAACTCCAACCTGAAACAGCTAAACGTGTAGCCCCTGTCGACTGGCAAGTTTTCTTCCTTTTGGTTGCTTCATCTCTGCAACAGGGGTCGTAATCGTTGGATATTTCGACACCCGTATATTATGCAAGCATTATAACAATAAAATAAGATGAATTGTAATGTAATAATATAAATGATCCGCACGAGCCACAAAACACAAGACATATTGTGTACTTATTGTACATCATATATGCACTCTATATTGATTTGTGGAGTTTTGACAGCACAACCCCCAATGACAGCATTCTTACTTAATTGTCATCACATAATTTTGGAATATGTAAGAGAGCATTGAATCGAAATAGAACAATAATAACCAAATAGTTCACCGTACTTTGAACTTTTTTTTTCAAAAGCACTCGATCAGAGTATCACCAAACTGTCATGTCGCTTGTAACACCAACAACTCGCTCTGCAGCAGCAGAGCGAGCGTTACTGTACATGTAGATAACGTGGATTTGTGAAGAAACCAAATCAGTTTCACTGCCTGCAAAAAAAGTAACGATCAACACAAATATGGCAACGTTCTTACAAGTAAATATTGCACCCGTCGTACCGTTATAAAAATGTTTACCTTACCTCATCATAAAACCAAACATATCAGCATCCCCACCAACCCCACCATCATCACCACTAAAATCCCTCTGTCAAGAAGAAACCACGCCAATAGAGAAGCTGTACATAACATGTATGATTATTACATAGCACCCATAAACAGATAAAAATTCGATGAATGAATGTAACAAAATGCACACACACACACACAATACCTTCACAAAATGTTATGTCGCCGTTGCCAGTTGCCGCACACAACAGCTCCATACATTTTGCAGTTTGCACCTTTTACAAAGTGCACCTTGGCTAATTATGTCAATGACCGTTGCAATGAATTTCTTAAATAAATATTCCCGATACTAACTAGGAAATTCATTTTAGTCTGTTGTTGTGTAGTTGGTTGGTGCATATCACATCATCATTATCATCATCATCATCATCACAAGTTGTCAATATGTGCTCCTGAAAATTACCAATATGTAAATTTGCACATTATCATTAACGTCTTGCCCCAACAACACCGCACACACACGCACCACCACCACGATCAGCTCTAGAGCAAAGTGAAAAAGGTCAATGTTCAGTAAAGCAATAAATGAGTGAGTACCTACGAATCCAATGTTTTTTATTTAAAAAAAAAGCAATACGCTTATTATCATTATTACTCAACAACCCTTTTCACCACAAGCATGTTTTTAATGGTTGACAATGAGGACACTTGAAATCGATGCTGTTGGCTGGCAAGAACACAGTGTGCCTTGAATACTAGTTATATCTAGAAGCCCGTCTATTTACCATGACTGTCGTTATTCGTTATAGTTTATATAGACAAAGTAGTGGAATATTTATAATGTTGCATTTTAAACGTGTAATCATGTTGAGTAGCTTGTGTACGCGCCGTATGAATGCATACACATACACACAACTTTAAATCTTAATCATTTGACAAAGATTGCACAAGATAAAGAAAATAGTGTGCATTTCATTTCTTGCAATTGTAAAAGTAACAACAATCAATTTATTTTGGTAAGTTGCGCGTATGGTGGCGAGAAGTACTTTATGTCATGAGTCGTGAATTTTCATGCTGGTGGAGAGGATGATAAAGTAGTAGTAATGAACTGAAAGTGAACTTGTATTGAACTACTAAAAGTGACTCTGAGTATTAAAAGTGAGAGTGATTTCCCCTTCCTTGCACCTTTTCATTATCATCCTGTAATTGCTGAACTAGTGCAGTTTGTAACAACCTGAGCAAAATGGTGTGGCAACACTCTGGCAGGTTTGATGATGATGATGACGATGATGATGTGGATGATTGATTTTAAAAACATGAATGTTGAAAGTTACGCCAGAGAGAGAGAGAGAGAATCGACTTCACCATCTTTACCACCTTTTGATCAATGCATCACCATAAAATTAATTACGTTTCAGTGATATTCTTGAGAGTTACACTGAGATACTTCGAGAGATACAGGTTTTCCATCGGGTTTCCACAATCACAGGTATATAACGACAGAAGGAGCATCTGGGGGGCCGAAATACCAACGAGGTTAGTATTTGCGCGTCTGTAGTGTGTAAACATTGTAAAGATGAAAACAAACGTTTCAATACGATACCACAGCGTAGAAAGACTTAAAAAAGAAAATTTGCAACTTTGTCAATTTTAACAACTGTTGGCATATATAAAAATAATATAGTTATGAGAAATAAAAATACTTTAAAGCGCTCTGCCCCGCTGTGACTTTCATTATCGATCAATGCAATTGACGTCATGCCGTAGTAGAATGTGAAACGATGGCCCAAATGTGAGGGGAACAAACTCGATCTCGAATGGAGAAGAAGACATGTTGACGACGAGAGCTCTCACACCACCTAACTGACACAACCTGACTCGTTGGGACACACGGAGAACTTCATATTTTTGACGGTGTCCTTTTTCTAAAAAAACGTGTTGGGCTCTCTCTAACAATGCCACTTCGATCAAAAAAGATTTATTTGTTTAATAATCGATTAATATTATTAAAAAATGGGCATATGTACAGTTACCGAACAACATGTATGAATCTGCATTTTGTTTTGACGATGACAAGTGCATTAAAAAATAGACAAACTCGATAGAAATTCTAATTAACTGCACTTCTGCGACAACATACATCTGTGTTGGCTACACGGCGGTTGCTGTACAGCCTTTTTTTTATCGCGTAATGAACTGCAGCATCGTACAAGCACTGAAAAGTATTGAATGACCAGATTTTTTGTCATTATGACCCGTACGTGAATGCAGCGCCGTCAATTACCACTTTGCACGCTGCATTTTAATGGTAATGCACACACACAAGCTGATAAGCCGCTTTGCACTTCAAAGTTTCAAACATAAAACAAAAAATTGTGCCATCAAAGAAAATTTCAACGACGAAACCATTTCACAATTTAATTATTATGTGTAAATTACTAGAATGCAATGCAAATGCTCGGATGACTAAGAACATTAATGGCAACATACCCCCAAATTAGCATTAATGACAATAATACGTATATATAAAGTTATATATAATAAATACCGCACTTTTTGAAAGTTTAGTGGTGTATAGCAGCAGTACATATATCGCTATACTACTGTAGTGTGTGTGTGTGGACTATATTGTGTAGACCTGTAAAGTACGATTAGCGCCACAATTACAACAGCTTCTGGCTCTCTGATAGAAAAAAGAAAGCAACAGTTATGTTTCAACAAATATAAACAAAATCGAACGTCTGTGTGTAATAATGACTATCATCGTCCCCACCACCATCATCATCATCAGCACCACCACCGCACATCCTTTATATTTTCAGCGCATATATACGAGGCAGATCTCTGATCACGAAGGAAAGTTATCACGAGGGCATTTTAAAGTTCACTTCAAGAACGTTTCAAGTTGAAACGGTAATTGTAGTATGCCATCAGGGATAAGCGAGCAGTTTCACTCAAGATAAATAGAACTTAAAGAAAGCACACTGTTCAACGTCTATTGTATTGTGAGTAGCTGTAAATGTGCGTAGCATTTTATAACAGCGGAACTATGAGTTTCCGCAATCTATTTTTTGTTAAAAGTAACAGAGATGTTCTCTCTCTCTCTCTCTCTTTTTCTATACATCACGACGACGAGTGAATCAAAGAGGTAACAGTACCTGAAAACTCGGATGTGCACAATCAAAATAATGCGTGCATGCTTGAATCGGTTTTCTTCAAGCAGCTACTACCATCATATCATCAACAACGCGTAGGTATACAGTAATTTCAAAGTGAACTTACTTTCTCATATTATGTATGTATGTAAGTACAAGGTGTTTTTTTGTGTGCATGTACAGGAAAGAATGTGAAAATTCTAGTTTAAAATAACTGTACCTGCAGTTATTAATCTTGATTTTTAGACGACAACAGCGAATAATAGAAAGAGATCCCACTCTTACTTGTCTCTATTGAAAGGACGCTCTCTGAGAATGAGAATGCCACTCTGAGACGGAATATTTCTGATTCAGGAAGAATCTTAGCTCTAGCTGAGACTACGGCGAGATTCTCGAGAAAAATGTGCATTATGTAAATGTGCCATGTCATCGTGTGAACGCCAACATGTTTATAGATATACACAGACGCCTCTAGATCTAACATACATATTGACGCCTGATGGCATTTATAGCGTTGAATAGAACAGAGACGGGGCAATAATTATCAGCGCCACAACGATACCAGTTAATACATTTAAGGGATGACTGCGTAATAAAAGTTTAGCAGTGCCTATGGCTATATGGTGTGATGATGACTGATGACTTATACGGGACAATTATTACATAATGATAACTATTGGTACACACACACATTCATAAGATTTTTGTATGGTAGGGCGTCGATTTCAAGATAAGAAAGAAAGTTTATTGTCAGACTGCCAGGACAAATTTAAGGGGAATCGAATCAAGTGCTAGTGCATGGCCACATCATCATCATCGACTATAAACTTGCTAAGAGAACTTTATAGGCTTTGATGCTATGAGCAAGGGCAACTGACAATATATTATACACGTACAACAGGACAACAGGTAGATAGATTGAGGATAGCTAGATAGGTAATCGAATACCGTTTTAGTGCATTTCATTTTTTTGTAGATATGCATTGTAGATCAAAGCGCTCTCAGCATACACATAATTTGCATAAACAACAGTAGGATTTTTATAAGGGAACAACCTATCTTAGATGTTGTGCTTAGACGCTTAAAACGCCAGTTTCCTGGCGTGTTGCGAGCAGGACAAACAAGGATGACTAACGTTCACAGGGTAGATGACAGCAGCTCCATGCCATTTCCTGTCTAAGAAGGTGACACATGTCGAGGAATTTCCAAGTATGAAGGGGTTTACCTTTTTCACAAGTCATTGTTATAAAATACCCAAAAAACCCTTCATGTAGAAATTGACAGACGTTGAATTTGACCGTTTGGATTTTCATTTTTGATGTCATTTCTTGCAAACCTAAACTCTTCACATTTTAAATTTTTAATTAAGAATTTTGGAGCGAAAATGCATCTCTTGTTGCTTTATTAGCTTAAATGAATGGCTACTCAATTTAATGGGAAAAATGAGCTGAGAGTGAAGTGCATAACAGAAAGCGTGGGAGAAGTTTACTACCAGAGCTGAGGTATAGGCACACGTTCAACAAAGAGGAATGACTTTAGCATGCAAGGAAAATTGGCAGTGTGTTCCTGTGTAGATTTTCTCGAATATATAGACGCACACACACACACACACACTGCATGGTATAAATCCGTGAATAACATTGCGTAAAGCACATGTCCTTTAAGAAAACGAAACGTAACGGTTAAAATCAGTTATATGAAGAAGCAATTCCGTAGAAAAGTGAGTTTTGTTATTTTCATTTTTACATTGTTGCTTGTTAGCCTATTTACAAAAAAGCACACACACAGGGTGTATTACATCTTCTAATGTAAACACACTCTGCTGCTGCACGACGACCATGTATATACGCTTCTTTAACACCTTCTCAGCATTGTTGTTCTTTTAAACAATCAGCATTACCGCAATTGCATCTTGTTATTATGGTCTTTTATATCGAAGGAAAAAGCAGTTTCGAGTTACGGTATCCGTCCACTTCTGGTAATTTCTTTTTTTATAGTTTTCCCAAGAGGTTCATGACCGACCACGTATTGTCAGGCAGGACGTTGTCTCACCAGCACTATACCACCACCACCACCTTTATAACGTGACTCGCTATACGCACTCATTTCTTAGAAAATACAGTACGCAAGAAACTACTAATTCCTTTGCGCTAAATCATATAGCTTTTCATCGCCCTTTGCCTGCAAAACTGTGAAGATTTTATTACTCAATAGACTCCCTTTCAAAGGACGACGCTGCAGGAGGGATTGAAGCAACCATTGATGTACCATCATCATTATCATCATCATCAAAGCTGTTAATCTAATCGACTTATCTTTGGTTTTCATTTTAATTTTATTTTTAATTACCTATCACCTCGCAGCATATTATGTCTGATGGGATGATGATGATTTACTAAGTTCCGAATGAAAGCCCTTCTCGCTTCTTTGGCGTTTTTGACGCGATGAATATGTACGTGGTCTGAAACAGGTTATGTAAAGAAAATCTTGTTTGGATTCAGATAAAGAACGTGAGTGAAATCACATAGAGATCCTTAATAAGGACTCACGCGCGTCATTTTCTGTGTACTCCCATATATATCTATGAGTGTACTACTTTATGCTATTCTGGCATCATTATTATTATCATCATCATCCGCAGAGTTCATGGTACATTCGCATATTATTCGTGTGATTCAATGTTTACATAAGTTATCATCATGCTGTTTTTTTCAGTGAACTTGAACCTTACGGTATAATATTTTCGGAAGAGGTTTTTCGTCTGCTGTTGACGGTGAAGTGCGTAAACTCCCATTCGCAGTGATGTAATACTTGAATATTATCTTAAATAGGAAACGTCTCATAACATGAATTTATGGTAGAGAGAAGCTTCTGGTCTCTTCCCTGAATGAATGAATGAGTCAGTTCTCCCTCTCTCTCTCTCTCTCTCTCTCTTAACGTCTCATCAACCAGTTGCTACTGCATCCAACGGTGTTTCATTTTAGCTCATTACATGCATAAATGCAACACGTTTGAAAAGATGGTTTGATGATGATTCATGTTTGTTTACCTGTTCTCCTTTCTCATATATTTATATATATATATACATATAGTAAAAGACGCTGCCTCTGCCTCCCCAATGACGCTGCCGGTTTGCATCAAGGAAATGAATTTTCGGTAACTGTAAAATTGGAGCGCTTCATATGTTTCGTGAATCGTGCTTCATACGATGACGATCTCGGCACGATGAGGAGAATTTCATTTACACGAGTACCTGTTCTACTCCTAGTAGTAAGACACCTGCTATATAGACCTACTCTATGCGATTATCATCAGAGACAATAACAGTAACTAGTAACATTGCTCGGTTAGTGAAAAAAACACCTCGTCATAATCATCATCATCATTACAGCGTCTACCACTACTCTAACCAACGAATACGCTACGTAAGAAAATCTATGAATTGCTTCCTTACGTAATATTTAATAATTATCTGGCCTTGCAACTTTTTGGATCTAGCACAAGAATTCTTATTGCAAAAGCAAAGAATAAACAAATTTTTGCAGTTGATATCTCTGTTGATGAGAAGAGAAATTTTTGGTGTACACTTCATTTACACGTAGGGCACGTTTTCCATCTCTTGAAGAATACGCATTTTAGTTCTTTTACCATTATGGCTCCCTACTGCAACAAAACACTGCTTTTATCTCATTATTTATTTAGACACAATGGAGGGAATACGTGTAAAGCGTATGGGGTTTTGGGTTAACAGTAGGGTAGAAAGTTACTTAACTACAAACGGACGTTTTCCGTTGTAAAACTTCTCAAGATGAAATGCGTTGTTCTCTATCAACTTTTAAAGAGGCTCGTGTGCTGAGGATGATTTTGCAGAAATCCTCTCATTATCTTCATAAACTTTGCTTTATTACGCTTTACTTTGCTTCTGGCTTACTATAAAAGTGAGATTTTTGATGGGTAGAAATAGATCGTAAAAACTGTAGACTTGTTAACTCGAGATAAAATGTGGGAATTTGATTTTTCTGCCTGTTTTCAATTTACGCATCTATCGTCTTTAGACAATTTACGGTATGCTGTGTTATATAACACAACAGGATTGTAAATCTTACTTGTAGACTTTTAAACTAATTAGAATCTTTCATTAAAATAGTTTATCGCTTCACTGCTCCGAGATTGAAACGCCTTTCAAGTAATAAATTATATAACAATAACAATATATAACGAAGGACAAGCTAGATATTCTCTGGCTTTCGTTCTTCCTTGTCATCACAATTCATTAGTTTAGATCAGTAACAGTTTCATCGCCGCATCACAGGTTTTAATATTTAAATCCAGGGATAGACTGCAATTAATCATAAATACTTTATAAAAGTTTCAATTAGCAAATTCGTCATAGTCGTACTTCTGGAATACAGATAACTTCAAAATGGGGTTTTAATGCTTTAAATGTTGACTTAAATTTCAACCACTTTTCGTCACAATCTACTGAACGAACCCCAAATTGACGGGAAATGGAGTAAAGCGAAAGTATGTTTTATTTCAAAGTTGGGATAAGGTTTCTCTGGCTTTCGTTCTTCCTTGTCATCACAATTCATTAGTTTAGATCAGTAACAGTTTCATCGCCGCATCACAGGTTTCAATATTTAAATGCAGGGATAGACTGCAATTAGTCATAAGTACTTTATAAAAGTTTCAATTAACAAATTCGTCATAGTGTACTTCTGGAGTACAGATAACTTCAAAATGGGGTTTTAATGCTGTATAGAGTTAAATGTTGACTTAAATTTCAACCACTTTTCGTCACAATCTACTGAACGAACCCCAAATTGACGGGAAATGGAGTAAAGCGAAAGTATGTTTTATTTCAAAGTTGGGATAAGGTCATGCCTCGTAAGCCCTCACTTTTTTGCAATTTACCTTATTACGGTGAAACGACTCAGGAAAAGGAGTGCTTGCTTACACGAGCACTTTTTTGTTGTCGATGATCATGAAAGTAGGAACTGAATGAAGCAATTATTTCTGCCAAGTTGTACCACATACACAGGAAAAAGAACATATTGGAGAACTCAGGTTGTTCGTCTCAAAATCTACACACCTACAAAACTAAGCAGGTGATGGGGTTCGTCGAAGTATTGCGAACTATTATCAGTACCAAGTACCAGCTCCGGCTGATCCATCCCAGAGATATGTGGAGTGGAGTGGAAACTTCAAGGAAAAATTTTGAGTTGCCCATTCGTAGTTTTTGTTGAGGATGTACATTTCTGGTGTACATACCGCGGTTGAGCAGGCGTGCAACCAAGTGAATTTCCTTGCATTTTCAAAGGAGAAAATAACGGGTTTACTCTGAGTATGCATACCCACATCCGAGTGATATGATCGTTGCAATGTCATACGGGTTCAATGTTTCTCCTTGAAAAATACTACTTCAATTTTATTAGCTGCGGTAGCGTAAAAAATACTTCACACATGCTGTTTCGGTTGACTTGCCCTTTACCCATTACAATTTACGATTTGGAGGAATCGTTAAATTTCGTTGGGGAGGGAGTGTATCTTGTATACCGTTTTAGGGTTTGCACTAGCTTCATTAAAAATCAAAGCGAACGAAAGATTAGAAAGTGAACATCATTGACATTTTTATTGCTGAGGTATATACTCTAATACCGACCACACTAAACCCGACCCTTACACAAAAACTTGTTTTTCAAGAGAAAAGGTCTCTGAAAAATGGTAGTAGGCATTGTTTTTAACAATAAAGCAACAAGGAAGTAAACTGAAATATGCATTACATAAACGTAAATCAGAAAATATTGTTGAACCATTATTTTATGACTTTATACACGAATTCTCTTTATGCGCGATTCATTCCGCATTAATTCGCACGCAATCAGCGGTATCATATGCACCTACAAGACCTGTGGGGACTGATCCCAACTCTCTTCTCTGGCGAGCTGCGGTGCTATCTTCCTTCCCCTATGATTAGGGCTGTTTATGTGTAACTGATTTGTAAAAGTATATCACACTCCTGACCTAGGTAAATGTTGTTATGAAGTTGATAACTTGCATTTGATGTACAACATTAATTTGACATTTGAGTAGGTATAACTCAAAGGAATTGAATTGAATGTACACCGGTCTTCTAGGTACCTATATGCACGAAACACGTATCAAGTTGTAAGCTTGTTTTTTTGTAAATTTTTAGCGCAAACTAAAATGCTTTATGCGTCGGGCCCACCTTGTTTTCCCAGGCAGGGATTGAGTATTTGAAATATTTGAATTTGTATTTTTAAATTATTTTAAATAGGAAACAACGCTGTCTACTATTTCTATATTTGAAATAAAAGTTTCTCGTATTTTTAAATGTTTTTAAAAATTAACTGATTGAAATTCCACTATATATTTATTAGTTATTATTTTTAATTTAAACAATACGAATTTCTAGTGGAATATTGCACAAAAAATGTGTCAAATGATCAACAGAAGGGGCAACACACAAATTTTTGTTTTTCATTGCACTGGAATGGAAAGTGAGCAACGCTAAACTTTGTTTTTTTTTAAATTCTGCACATTGCTTATCCTTGCTTGTATGTATTTTTTGGTTTTTGGGAGCATTTGTTTTTTAACTATGACACATATTATATATACATTAATACATTAATAAATTAATTGCATCAAATTCGGATATTTACTTAAAAGTGAATGCCGAGAGGTATAGTGGAACAAAAAAAATTAGTAAATAATAAATGTCTATTTCATAAAATAATGAGCTCATAATTTATCAATGCATTTCAATATTAATTACTGCATTAATTTATTGGGATAAAGTTTTAAAACAATCGATATAAACTTTTAAGGAGTGAAATGCATGAAACAGTAAACTACGGTTTTCGTCTGCTTTATGTCAAATCGATCAAATACATAGACTCCTTAAAATATTTTTGTTAAGCAAAAAATGCGACTGAATGAAGGAGACCCACTAATCGCAGGTTACGACATACTTTTTTACCTGTCGTTCTGTGTTATTTTCTTGGATATACATATAAATTATTACCTATGCATTACCATATTTAGCATATTGAAATTTGTTAAAAAATATATTGGTATTATAAATCTGTTCGATCATCCCTGTCGTCATCATTTATTCTTCTTTTACAAATGCGTTAGGTCAAATATCTGAGGATTTACTTGTGATCGCATCGCAATTCCTAGCACAACTTTTTTCTGAGCCGTATAAGACAAATTACACAGTTGTATATATTTTAAAACATGATGAGATAGTTGTGCTTATTATATTCGCGTTTTCCGTTCGTTCATGTTCAATGTCCAAATCAGGGTAGGTACTTAAAAGAGGATGCCACAACACACGATGCAGCAGTAAAACGTATGAAGACAGTTCTGTTTTATCATAAAAACTGATTTTTTGCTACATGTGGTTAATCAAACACTCGTCGCACCAGAAGCACGCACTTTGATGATTTGGTGCATAAATGAGGACAGCGTTGCTTTATACTATGCACATCATCTTCAACCATGTGAAGTTAAATGTAAAGTAGGAGAGGAAGTGATATCAAGTTCAACGAGATAAAGATTTAAAACTCTGTCTTACATTCCTTTAAAGTTGAGACTTGAACGAGATGCTAAATAAAGTACATATATTGTAAAGATAAAGAGGTAGCGTGCGATACCGTACACAGCTCAGACTTTCAACTAATATTCAGGTAAGCTTGAACCCATATGCACGTTATGTTAAATCCCATTGCTATGCTAATGCTAATGCTACCCCTCGCACTCCAGAGAAGAAGAGAGACACTCCAGAGAACCCTTATTGACTATTAAGTAAAAATTGGAGTACTAAGAACATTGTAACCAGCATATTTGAATTTTTAGCAGGAAAATTTGAACCTCATACGAGCAGCAGATTAAACTTTTTAAAAAACTTAAAAAGTTAAATTTTTAAGATTTTAAAAAATTGAACCAAAGATATTTTTAAATTCCTCGTATTAAAACCTACCTTTAAAAATCACAAAAAGCAGCCGGCCGGACGAACAGACACTATGACCCATAGGTATCAAAATACTCTGCTACCTAAAAATAATACATGCGTACTTACGTATGTAGGACTAAGCCAGACACAGCAAATTTGGTAGCTACGCCCGGTGCATTTTGTTTGAAATCTCTCAATGAGCATGATGATGAACACCACAGCAATTACTTTATGAGAAAATCCACATTTGTATAGTTCTACTTTTTTTTGAGGACTAATAGCATAATTTTTGACAGATGAGGAAAACAGACAAAGTACAAGGTGGGGTTTTATATTTACCATTCTGGCGTAAGATTATATGAGCACTTAGGTGTGTACAATTTTTCTTTTATGCTGACGGTAATGCTCCTTTTAACTAGTCTACTATTGATCTGCCGCCGGGACGCACTACCAAAGTAAAAAATAACTAACGACACATTTCCTTGCAGAAACAACGTTGTCTTCTCATTAAAGCCAGAAATCTCCAAATATTTGCATCCCCTCTTCAAGTACGTAGTACCCCCACTGTTCTCCATCGATTAATCTGTGCATGAACTTGGGTACACACTACAAGCTTCAAGTACGCCTGCTAAAAAGGAAACGGACTTGGTTGCAGTCTATAACAAAGCCTGTCAACAAGATCTACATGTACAGTGTAACGACAATTTCCTTTGTAGCAGCAAGGAAACTTCTTCCAAGTTTAAAAATAATGAAGATTTCTAAGCTTTGAGAAAATGCCAACATTTAAGAGCAGTACAAATTGGCAGTACACATCTTTTTGTACAGTAAATTCTGTGTTTTAGCTCCCTTATTGTATCTACGTTGAAACAATGAAAGTGATAATATTCAAATATTAAATACCACACCATCTTAGTTGCTGCTGCTGCTGCTGTTGTTGTTTTTGTTGTTGTGTGCTGCCAACGCCAAAGTTAAAATTTAAAAGACATTTTGCTTGTGAAATATTCAAAGATTTTCATTCATCTCCTCCTCTCGAGTCATTTTTTGACGACCTTTAGGTCAAAATTTTTTTTGTTAATGAGAGATCAATTTGATCTCTCCGAAGAAAGTGCTCTCGCTGCTGACCCCTTGCCTTGCTGTTGGCTCAATAAATAATACCAATATATATTTTCCTCTATATAATTTAAGTGACTTATATGAGTTTTGAAAGTTAGCAACTTTCCTTTGCGCATAAAAGTGAATTGTAAAGCTTAAAACGAGGTGATATCTTTTTTTTTCTCAACGAGAGCTGATCAAGTGGAAAACGGACTAAAGTAGAAAATCATCCACACACACACACACAGTCAGAAAGACACACAAACGCACATAAAATACATATACACACCAACTTGATGAACACAAAAAGCATTCCCTTTCCTGTCGTGCGACCACGCTTGTTTAAAAGAAGAAAGTGTGCGACAAAGTGAAAAATCAGGATTTCATATCTTAAAAATTAGGTAAATAAACGTTACAAATTTCTAGTTCTTGTGTGAGTGACAATCCAATATTATGACAATGCACCAGAACAGGAGAGAGTGTTTGTTTATTTACTCTCGTTACTTGTTACAATTTATTTGAGAGAGCAGAGATTGAATTACACATTGTGTGTCTACATATATATATGCTACTCTACTTTGCTATTCAAGTACAAGATTTCTTCTTCTGGCACGCTTAGCGTACGTACTTACATTATTATGCAGCTGTCGTTATATAGGTAAAAGGATGGAGGAATTATGTTATTGACGACGTCGGAAATGCATATATATACACACACTTCATTTAGATAGCTAGTTAATATTGCATGCTTTACATTTTTGCAGTAGTAAAATGTGTCGTTTTTTGCTGATTCTGTTTGATAAATAGCAGGAATAATAGACAGAAAAAAAATCGAAAAAAATCCGTCACATTATACGAGTTTCTCCATTGTTTAGTTCTATAAAAATTGTAACTTGTACATGGGTGAAACGGAGTAGAAGAGTAGATTATTGTACACGGTAGTAGTATATGTAAAATACCTGTGTACTTAAAATAATACTTGGGAGAAGAAGCAGCAGCGTTAAAGGAAATATATATTTTGATAAGGATCAAATTACAATGATTTTGAAAAAATCGATATGTGAATTTATTTTTATAATGATAACTTGCTCAACGCTACACACGGTCTCACGCTTCAAATACACATTTTTCGATTTTTTTCTGCAAATTTCAAAGTAGCTTGTCAAAAATTACTATTATTGCTAAAACGGCCTTTTCCTTGATTTGTTTCTGTGATAATAATAATAAGTGCCAAAGATACCCAATGAGTTGGCGAGTACATACCGGCACAAGATTTCATTCTTGGTACTATTCTAACAGCGCCTGTACCATTGTGCTGCTGTGTGTATTTATCGACGTCAACTCACCTTACAATATGATAATAACAGATTAGTAGCCTCGTGCAGCAAATTCCGCAACAACGATATACAGAGCCACAATATATGGCGTCATTAGTAGCGATAATGACTACATACTTTGCAGCTAAAACAAACCCAAAGCTCGTCTAAATGTATCATTAAAGCAAATTAGAGTTGTGAAAATTACCCGATTAAGTTATATGAGACTACGCAAATACGTAATAAGTAAAAAGAGGTAAGCAAAAGCAATGAGCAAGTCGTAGTAGTAAACACGAAAAGTAACTTATAGACCCCAGCAAGATCGCATATATAGAAGCCACCAAGGAGATTTGTGTGTATTTTGAAGAAAAAAATCTTTTGTAACGTGCACACACACACTAAAGCGACTTGCCTATCATCGGAGAGAGATTTTGTGGGGATTGCCTCATACAAGAATAGCGACGATATTATTGTGTCGGATATAGATATATCTTTCAACGAACTGTAGGGAGCCAGAAGCAATGCATTGTTACAAGGAAAGGACGAAGAAAGTGTGTTTATAGACGCAACATAATATATAATGAAGATCATACTACTTTCATACTAGCCGATACAATCCTCCTGTTGTATGCCATACACCGCATATTTGAAAAGCATACTTGATTTTTATAGAGTGTGTGTGAGTCTGCATACGCGAATGGATTCGTCTCTTTTAGCAATATTTCAAAGTCATGTGCGTACATGTGACTATTGTGGTTTTTCATGATTCTTGACGATGTTTTCCCTTTTGAATAGGGTTGCAAAAGTAAGCGTAAGGTGGTGGATGTTAATGGTAGCATTTTTTTATATATTGGATGAATTGTGTATACATTGCGAATTATACCTGTGGGGGGATGGCTGATGTATGCGTATGTTGGTGTAATAATAATGACTGCACGTTTGAAAGGCAGGTAAAATGAATGTAAGGAATACACGTAAACGAATGCTTGTATTTTTTGACAGCTTAACTGACGGCCAAGTGTATTTAAGAGAGTGAGATGTGGAAAATGCTACCCATTCCAGCTCCTCTAATTGACTCGACAAGTCTTTCAAATAGCAACTACTACAGTGTGCGTCAACACCAGCGATTCTTTTTACCTTTGGTTTACCTTGGTGCAACAGCCAGTCTTTGCTACTTGTTTCTCTTTGCCCTTGTTATCAGCAACGAAACTTCCCATCCGAGTGGTGGTGGTGAGCGTGGACACTTACAGCCAGATTTAGGACGCAACAGTGAAAAGCTAACGCATCAACGGTCCAGTGATCCGTTGTTACAAGTGAACAAAAGTAACCGTACCGCGAGAGCAAGTGAACGTCAGGAAAGTAGCCAGCTTGTACTTTCGTTGGGGACAACGACACGGACAGCGTCTTCTTCTTCAAGGACAGAGTTGGAACTACCCGGGCGTCGAAAGACACTGTTTTCTCTGCGGAAAAAGGCAGACAAAAGCAACAGTAAAAATGGCACCAGGAGAAGTCATTCCCCCAAAATTCGGTCTGGTCATCAAGACCTAGGCCGTCACAATAAAACCATTTTACCTGTGAAAGGGTACAAACATAGTGGTAAACCTTCTGTTTTAACGGGGGTTTACTACTATCCCTGGAAAAAAGATGAACAATGCAAAACCTTCAATGTTCATTTTGCCGAGAAGAACACCTTCAAGCCACGGTAAGTTTTTTTTCCTTTATAAACGAGACCAGTTGTCTACAACAAAGTAAAAGCGGCAACTAGTTTTTTTCTGGCTGGGAGCGGTTGTTCGTTTCATACATTTTTTTTGCATTTCACGCCTGTCTTGTTTATATCATTTGTCAAAGGATCTGTCGTGTTGTACTGCTAGACATGCAAGGCAAAATAGGTGTGTACTGCTAATGATCACAACAACAATGCTGTGAAAATCGGCAGTCCATAAAGTAACGGCGTGCATGACGCCAAGTGCGACACTGCTTGAATAATTGCTTTTATCTCTTTTCTTTGTCGACTTTCACTTCCGAAAGAAACACAAAAGAGAAAAACGGTGGTGTGTGTAAAAACAAGACAATTTGTAATTAATTTTTTAAGTGAAATCACATGCAATGCTAAGTATATTTTCACTTTTTAATTGGTTTGTAGGGCCCTTGTGAGCTTTCCCGGCTCAGGTAACTCGTGGCTTCGGTATCTGATTGAGAATGCGAGTGGCTACTTCACGGGAAGTGTGTACGATGACAAACTGTTATATAAATCGGGCCTGTTGGGGGAACTTCGTTCACCTAATGACGGAACAACCATTGTTCAAAAAACACATCATAACACTGGTGGTGGGGACGTAATACGTAAGAGAGGCTATGTAAAACTGTCTGAGCTGATGTTTGGCTACCGTGGGATTCTCCTCATCAGAAATCCTTATGACGCGCTTGTTTCATTCCGCAACTTCATGAAGAGTCGAAGTAGTGACAAACATACGGGAACAGCGAACAACAATGAATTTGACGGTCCAGGTAAGCAAATAACAAGGATTCTCAATCAAATTGAATTTCACCGAGTAATTGCACGCATTTCAAAGGCTTCCCCAATTGTCCACTCGGATATTCCCGCTTTTTTGTAATTTCAAAATGTCCACTTGTGAATACTGTTACTTCCCTTAAACGCATAGAGGCAAAGAACGTACATGCTATATATGATGACTACGTTCGAACAAATGGAATTTGTAGGTCATCTTCTCCGGATTTGTAATATGTAGTTTCATTTTACCTTGGATTGAATTTTCTGTCCATTTTAGTTGCCAGATGGGATGGGCATTCACAATTGTAAAGGCAGCATATTATGATACAGTACGCTGACCATAGAGAAAAATATTTTCATATCAGTTTCAGTATAGCTTGTGTTGCTAAATATGGGCATAGGGAAGATTTCGGTAGTTGGAACGTTTGGAAGTCATCTCCCGTATGGGCATATACAAGATAAAGTGAATTCGTGACAAGCATTGTAAATTGCGTAGTTCTTGTTCATACTCTGGTTCAATTTCCGTTTCACCCGGCGGGTTTCTTTGAAATACGAGCAAAATCTTTTCCCCCTAATTTTACATGATGATAAAATACCTTGTTATGGCGTTTGGGAAGGAGCGTATGTAAACAGACGTTGGTAAAGAGGTAGAAACAAAAATATAATTTTTTATACTTATTTTTTTTACAGAGTGGACAAAGTTCGTCACAACATACATTCCACAATGGTCATCTTTAATTATGTCATGGATCGAAAATTCTCAGGACTACTTGATCGTTCTGTACGAAGACGTTCAAAAGAATCCTCGTAGAGAGTTGATCCGCATTCTTGAGTATTTGGATCAGCCAGTCGATACGGCAAGATTGGATTGTCTTATGAAACAAGAGAATTTAGAAGGGCCATTCCATCGAGCTCATCGGCAGACAGAAAAGACATCAGACGTCCCATTACCACTTGACTCAATTCCATCAACTACTTCTACGACATCGCAACAAGACACAAAAATTCACGTTGAGCAGCAACCACAGAAGGTAGATTCGCCCTCGCAGCACGATCATCGTTATCATCATCATCATCGTCGTCGTCATCTTCATCCCCGAAATGATGAGAAAACGTTATTACTATCGGATTCCAAACAGTCTCCACAGCCCCATCAGCAGCAACAGCATCGCCAACCGCAATCGCCACCACAAACAACAACGCCCTTTGGAAGAGGAAAAGGAGAAGAACAAAAAGAAGACAAATTTTTATCATCTGCACGGTCGTTCCAAGCGATTTCCTCCACTAATTCCTTCCAACAACAGCAGAATCAGTATGCTCGTAAAATGACGAGTAGTAGTACTAGTAGTAGTAGTAGTAGTAGTAGCGGTGGAACTACCACCTCGACCAGGACGAGCAATATCATCACTTCTCTAAACGATGACAATCACAATGATAATAATCGTCTAAACAAAGGTTCAATTCTGCGACTTGATCTCATCATTCAAGACAATATTGACAAAATCAATCGTTTCTTCCAGCTTAAAAGCATTCCTGTTCAACTTCACTATTCTCCTCGACCCAGTACAATACCGTTTTTCCTTCATACTTACATCAATTCTACTGCTGTTTCTACTCCTACCTCTATTTTCTCTCTGTAATACTCATTGTCATCATCATAATGTGTATAGTTGTAATAGTATTCAGGCCCTCTGCTTAAAAAAAATTTTTAAGCCAGAAAAAAAAATGACTGACACTCTTTAAATGTAGTTTAGGACAGAAAAGGGTTGAGAAACACCGTAAAAATTATATAAAAATTAACGTGGAAAATACGTCCCAGGAGAATCAGGTCCCATCTACATCAGGTTAGGTATCTCTCTAGCCACCCGCATTCTTTTTGTTCTTCGAAAAATTCATTTGGGAAATATTGTGGGGAGTGTACAAAGAAAGAAAGGGAGTTGATGTTGCGAAAAAATATAATATATCTGTACCTACGTATAGGTAATGTAATATACAAGCACACACCCATGTAACCCTCTACGATCAACGATAACTTTGGCCACAGAACTGAGTACATTATATGTTCATACTAGCGTATTACGTAGTTCTTACACATTTTTTTATTATGGAGACATGGAGGAGCGGAATAATGTTATTGGTTCGGTTGCGATTCGTCCCCGGTCCGGTTTCTTGTTCCCGATGTACAAAATTTTTTGTCAGAGTCGTCATGCAGTATTGGCTTTTACTTTGTAGTTTAACAGGCATGACGGGTAAAATAAATTATTTGAGTTCTATTACTCTCAGCAGTAACCTTCAAAGTTGTAAACGTCATAATCTTATTGTATTGCTTCATTCGAAAATGAACAAACGAATTAATGGAGTAAATATTCATTTCGCCTCCGTAATCTTGTATAATTTTGTGTGGTGCGTACGTATTAGAGGTTAAAAACTAGAAGCTAAGTTCCGCTTTACTACGTAATATTATTATATTCTTTTTACCTAGAGTTCACACATAGCTGTTAACACGTTTATGTAATATGAACTAGATTGATAAACTAAATTACTACGCATTTGATGTAATAGTGATTTCGGAAAGGATGATAAAAAAAATTAGACCAAAGATTAATTGGATGAAAAGAAAGACCACAAATATTAAAAATAGATATAAAATGAACAATGGAAAAAATTGAATAAAAAATAGAGTTTTGACCGATCACATATCAATATTATTTCTACGTTGCCCATTTACTTTGAAAATTACAAGAACCCCGGTTCAGTTTGTTGGGAACCTTTGTCATCATACGGTATAGGTTCTCATGGGTTCATACTTTTAAACAGGTTATATTTGTTACAGTTTTTGTAACACTCTGCAGGAAGACACCCTAAAATGGATTTTAACAATTCGGCTGTAGAAAATACAAGATAATGCACCCCAACCAAAGATTGGAAGTGCAAACGCAATCGGTTACTTCTGAAAGCAGGTTGGTAAGCATCTCTGAAGTGCTAGGTGGAGAAATATTTACCGGTTTTTGTAACCGAATCTGTCCATGTTCACTGTTTCGTATTGAAACATATTAACTTCATCGGCCTTCCTACCGCAGTTTAGTTTATTTGTTAACAAACACATGATCAGGAACAAAAGGTGGCATTGTGTGAAGTCATCAAATTATGCTACATTGTTAGAAAATTATTGCTGCAACCTCAACGATATTCGATATACTTGTATTATTCTAAATATATATGCGTATGTAAGTAGAAGAAAGAAGATTCCGTACTCGAATCTAAGAAGAATTTTCCGCCTATTTGTGAGACAAAAAATGTTTGTATCCAAACCAATGATGCCCTCAAATTGAAAGGAAATATTTTCAAAACAAGGAGCCCTAATAATAGCTTGATCAATTGTTTGAAAAATAGAAGAAATATGATCTCAAAATCTCAAAGCCAAAATTTCACACGCACTTAAGTTACATGAATTGATAATGCCAAAATACTGTTAAAAATAACTTGTTGCGTATTTTTGGACATTGTTAGAAATACTCAAGAAACATGCACCTTTACTGTATACACGGAAAATCCATTTATCTACGCACCGAATCACAGTTTTAAGGTGCGTGAGTTGAAGCTTCTTTAAAAATCAAGTGTGTGTAAAACATGAATATTATCTACTTGAATGATTTTCCGATGATTTTTAGTAATCATTTGTTCCGTTTCGGACATCTCTTTCTTTACCTGAAACCTCCTCTTTCTCCAACTAGCTTGAAGATGCCGACTCAGATTCAGTGAGAATCAAGGAAAAATCCTTCCAGCTTCAAATTCGTATTCGTCTTGTTCTTCAACAATACTGGCCATCGGTGCCCTCTTATAAACTAGTAAACTTTAGCGTTAGTATAGTTTAGGGCAGTTTTAGTTGAATTATACGCGCAATTACACTTTATTTCACTAAATATGCCCATCGTGTATACATGTTTGGTCAATGCTGGAGATATTTACAATAATGGTCATATAGTTTATCTCGGAAATAAAGATAACGTGAGGCTTTTTAATGATTTTGAATGTGGAATGTGGGAAATAGAACTTTTGGCTTCAACAAAACTTTTTTTATATATCAAAGTTCATCTAAAGAAACAGGTAAGGTATTTTAGACTGCTATCGCAAATTTTTGTATTGAAACATCATTTCAAAAATTATCAATTTTTGTCTCTAAACCTGTACACAGTTCAATATTTCAATAGAGTAATAATAATAGCAGAAATGCATAAATACATATTTTAATAAAGGTTGAAAATGTAAATGCGATACGTATATTTGTACAGGTTTTTTAATCTTCCAAATGAATACGTTGATTTTGTTTCGTTTCAGAATCCTTTTGAGTGGTTTCACATACTACGTCCTTTTTGTGCACCGTGAATACCAGCAACCCCAAGTTGAATGAGGGAGAGAGAGAGAGAACACTTAACCTCCGGAACTTTATGCATGCATAGTCACAAGAAAACAGGACTTTTTACTCGTTCTTTTCATACCTTTCATCTCCATCCCTCTCATTTTGTTTAACAGTTTCCCCATTTTATCATCATCAGTAACAAAAAAAACGGGAGTAGAATGAGGGTGATCTTTATTCGTGTGCAAGTATTTAGAGATTGTAGAGGATAGGGACTGGTCCAGATTTGAAAAGCAAAGAACCGTGTATACATACCTAAAGCACTTCTCTCTAAAACCTATTATTATACGTTTTTACACTTAGCGAGCCACGTATATTTCGTTAACCCGTATTATATTCCGCTTGATGGTTAAGAGAGGAATAAAATATCATAAAAATGACAATAATCCCTGTTTGGTGGTTATAACAAGACCAACAGATTTTATTAAAATTATTTTTTATCAGTGAAATCAAATATCTTGATGAAATCAACAGACACACCAGCATAGGTACCTTTCTTTATATACATGCAGGTATGTGAATTGTATCAAAACGATAATTTGACAGCTCCATTCCATTGCCACCACCATGACCAACTAAATATTTGCGGTAAAATATTCAGTTTCAAACTTTTTGCCTTCAATAATTAATACACATTCGCATAATAATGAATACATTAACATAATGCATGAATGCATAGAGCAGCCAGTAAACAATTTAAATTTTTCTTCGCGGGAACTTTTAAAAACCCTCCCAAATATACCTAAATGCACGCTTACGTACGCGAAGAAATGCTATTGAATTGATACTTGTAAAATTGTTGATGAATAAATAAAATGCACCCACGAAAAGGATTGTACAGCAAGAAGCCCACTACACTACTACAAGGAGGAACTTTAAGCTTAACCAACGACCAAGGAACCCAAAATTTTAGATTCGTTTGAAATTTGCACCATAGTTACGTCTCG
>JAHZNE010001022.1:0-14656 GCA_027744055.1 Callyntrura sp. NNG-2020 | reverse complement strand
CGCTCAACTTCACGACAGTGAGCAAACCGCACTGCTACACGTCATCCCATTTATCATCATCCACTTTCCCTGATGAATCAGCAACAAGAGAACAACCCTTTGACTTGACTTGAGCTTGATGATGTTTTTAAAAGATAACTTTTTTTTGATGATACACAGAATATTGTCTGACAAGATGAGAAACGCGCAAATACGGTTCGTGTTTTGAAACCATCTAAAATGTTCTGAATGGGTAGTGATGTGTAAATATTCCATTTTGGCAAGTGTTCATCATTTCGCCCACTAAAATGATGAGAAAGTTTTTTCGTCCTTTCTTTTTTCATAGGAAACCCGTTTTGAATGTAGACATGATATCAGCATCGTTTACATACCGTTATACTACAATTGTATGCCATTCCTGAATCTGTTTCGTATCAAAAGTCAGTATCTTTCTGAAATTGGTATTCATATGCAAGTAAATGAGAAAATTACCACCCAAATACGCATTTAACTTGAAATAGAACCAAAACACAACCAGTTTCTTTTGCAAGTGAATAAAAATGCACGATGATTGCAGAAGAATTGTATATGTTGGTTGGTATTCTTTCCAGAAAGTTTTAGCCACACAACCATCCACAGAATAAAAGTTTCCCTTTCTTCACGGATAAAATAAAAGCTTGCCTCCCTCTACTGCTACCAAGATCTTTTGTGTATATTCACCTGGAACATGAAGTTTCACCGAGTAGATTTCACAGTCAAAATTCATATAACCATGAATGGGTGAGCTGGAATAAAAAGGAAGGCTGAGCTGCATGCAGTTTATAACAAACTGCCGGAGATAAGCGCAAACTTTCTTTAAACAAAATAATGAAGAAGTATCGTGGAATCCTGGTAGAAGAAACAGAGGCAAGCAACCGAATAGCTACCAATTATCTCTCAGCTACTACAGTTGTGCGATAATTAACCGCTGTGGAGATATGCACTAATTACATTACCAACCATATGTTTGTATTTAATATACAGCCAAAAGAAAATGATTGGTTTCTGCTACGTTTGCTCTTTTAAAAAACAACCAGTGCGAAGAATTATGCACATGCACACACACAATGTTTATTTTACAAAATATTCAGAAACTTGACGGTTGCGGGGTTGTGGTTGCTTAAAGAGAAAGGAGTACATCTAAGTTGTAGCTTTTTGGTTATTTTTGTTCTGTTTTGCCGAAATGCTAACTTTCTTTTATCTGGTGTCTAGCGGTACGTTTATCATATGCAAAGTTTAACTCGGTCTGATGAATAACCCATACTTAATGTAACCACATTTAATAAACCGGAAGACCCTTGCTAAACATACTTATTACAAATCATATACGTATTTAGCAAACGATGAACTTTGTTCCACAAAACTTTGAGAAAACTATTCCAGTATGCCAGTGTGGAAAAAGTGAGTGCCAACAAAACTTTGTTTTTGTGGGGAAATCTAAATTCAAGCACCTATATAGTCAAAGATTATAAAAGATAAAGAAGACTTAACTACCAAAGTCGATAAAATGCTCAGCTTTAGCATTTTATCAGTGTGTTCTGTACAGCACAATGGAAGAGTTACATTTTATTGTTACATTTGTTACAATTTTCTGTCTTTGGGACTGATCTTTGTTTGAGACCGGTAAACAACTCTATTTTTTGTTACCGCTTTTCGTCGCATTCCCATAGACGTAATGATATTATAACCTTGGGGTATACTTTCTTGAGTTGGGAAAATAATGTGAGGGGTGAAAGAGATTCGTATCAACTTTCGACTTGTTAGAAAGTTCCCCTGTAGATAAAAGTATTTTCGATGAACGTTTATTGATAAAGGATCAACAGAAACCAGAACTGCTTCCAGTGTGCAAGCAATATAACCGCGCTATAAGCTAGCACGCTCACGCTCCATTTAGCTAATAGGCACGCTAAAATTTTATTTGCTTGAAGAAACCCAATATACTCTTATATCTACCAGGGAAAAGCCTAACGACACCACTGACAAAGGGACTGTGAAAGAAAATACGGTAAATGTATATGACGCATTGCTATAACTTACCCGTGATAAACGATAAAGCTTGGAAAGATCAGTTTTATAATAGTTAACGTTGGGCAGGGTAGAAACGTTAAAAACTTTCTTTACAAACCAATTGTTGGTTTGGTTAGCCAAACATGTTGATCATTGCATTGGTCAGTCCAATGGCAGAAACACAAAAATTTCATGTTCATGCAGTGCTGCAGAGGCCGATTTCATCCAATATTTCTCTAGATCATCGTTAGCTTTAGCAAGAGAGAACATATAGTAACTCTCTAAATCTGTAACCTGACTCTTGCGCTCAAGTTCAAGAATTCTCTGTTCCTCAAAGTTCAACCTGACTGATGTGATGATGTATCAACTGAAGTCAGTTTCAACGGCGAAATTTTTCTATCCACTGCGTTGGGTGAGAATACTTTTCCCTCATAATGTTATATAGCATAAAATAGCATTCTGTATACTTCAGTTCAAGGCGCGCGCCCAACAATTAGTTGGTTACTTACTACAGACCAGTTTTATATCTTTTCAACAAATAATACATCGTTAATTAATTAATAAACCATCATCGTCTTATATTATTAAATATATAGTGAACCCAACTACCCGGCCAAACTTTCTTTCTTCCAAAGGAAGTATGACTCAATACATTACAAATTATATAATTTATACACACAGTTGCAAAGAAAATCCGATCTGAAGAGATTCTGATGTTCTTTCAAGCGTCTGTGGTTGCAGCATGATAAAAGCGAAAATAGTGTTTCTCAATCCACCGTGCCCCAACATTGCTTATTCTTCTACTTTTACTTTCATAATATAATGAATGCAGTTTACCAGAATCAAGAGGGTCTACACTATCCAACATTTATTATTGCTTTTTATGCTTTAGGAAGTCCTCATTTTTGGAGCAGGGATATCAATGCAGTAGTGCTGGTACTGCTTCTAATTAAGCCACTCATTCTTACAATGTCAATTAAAGACTGTCTGATTGCAACATAACTGACAACGAAACTATCCTGGCTAGTTGATAGCTATAAGTCGGGGAAGACTTAAAACATACGATGTACTGATTACATGTCGATTACACATCCAAGAACACATTTTACTACTAGTTCTTGAGTACAAGAACATGAATGAAGCGTTTTTGTCAGCCCATCTTGTAAGCCATTAAAACGATGAAGTATGTTATTATCAGATTGGAAGAAACAAGAGTACAACGTTTCCGTTTTATTTATAAGATCCTCGCTTGATGATGGATAAGATTGGTGATGGTACAATGAACAGCCATTTGAAGCATCCTAGGCTTTTCATAGAAAATTAACAACGATGGATTCATACCATCAACCATGAACACCACTTTAGTTTAACAACTAAATAAGTTTAAGTGCTCATACATAGATGCTGTAAGTAGTTTATTGTTGTTTTGCTAAGAAGGTGACTTCAAGGGGCAATAACAATTGTTTACTGTGGTGCTTTATTTTAAGTCTATTTCCTCCAGTCATCAATTTTTTTCAAGCTGTAATCTTGAAACAATTGTGGTATTGTTCCCACTTTCAACTGGTGAAAGCGCACTTGGTGTAATAGGATTTACTGCTCTATATTAACGTAGTAAACATTGGATGTATCCGCTGCGATACAGATTTAAAGCCGCAATGGGCAAATTGCAACGCTTGTCGACACTGAAGAGCATTAGTGTTGCCTTTTGTATATAGCTGAATCCGATTTTGTTCTTCCATCTGTTTAAGAGTGATGTATACTTAGGATTGCAGTGAATGGGAGCTTTTTAATTGAAGAAAGTGAAAAGTTACTTTCACCAATATATTCTCTGCTTTACCGGCTTTAGCGTCCAAAAAGCTTAGCATAAGTAGTAGTAGTTTCTTGAATGTAATTTTACTTGAATATGGGAAACTTTAAAGCTGGAAATGGGAGAATTGTTCAGTTAGGTGGTTTTCGATTCAGGATAGCAGAGCAAGTAGGCAAGGCAAAAATTTCAAGAATTTGATTGCATGTGAAGTGAACTCCACTGATTGAAAAGTAAGAATGAATGNCTTGAATATGGGAAACTTTAAAGCTGGAAATGGGAGAATTGTTCAGTTAGGTGGTTTTCGATTCAGGATAGCAGAGCAAGTAGGCAAGGCAAAAATTTCAAGAATTTGATTGCATGTGAAGTGAACTCCACTGATTGAAAAGTAAGAATGAATGTGATAATATATTATGCATGTATCATCATTTGCATTTCTACCAAATAGCGAAATTTATTACGCCGTGTCCAAACGTGTTTTATCTCACATCAATTGGTCACTTTTGCCTTTTGTCCACTTAACAGTTGTGCCGTATCATATAAAAACGACAAGCCCTACAGGTGCGTACATTCTCTATGTTCAATTAACCCCAGTTGGACTGCTATCGTATCATCGTTGTATCCTAAAAGCATTATTTCAAACAAATTGCTTTCACACACGCAACTGCAAATAATGATGCTATAGATAATTTTCTTCGTTCGCATAAATGCTGTTAAAATGTTAACCCTGATCCTTGAATCGAAATATTTTTTATACTTTTGTTTTCTGTTTCACGTTTTTCAACGAAAGAAAATTTTGCATCTACACTTACCACTTAGGGAAAGGGGCATCGTGAAACAAAATTTTACTGAAACCTTATCCCCGTAAGAGTACTTCTACAATTATGACACAGTTATACCATATGGACAAGGAACCAATTGTATAAACAACATAGTAAGAACAAAATTGTTGATACTCTTGTCTTTTTGAAAGCTCCCCATGTTCTGGGATGAATTTCATTCTTGTTGGCTTAGCTGACGGAGACTACTTTGAGAGGTGGTTGTGTATCCTTAATAGTACATACATGCAATGTAAACGTTCAAAATTGCTTCATACACAGTGTTTGAATTCGTCGCTTTATGTATGCTGAATAATTTAGATGGGTCATCCTCAAAATACAGAATTGTTTGGTAGCAGGGACGCCATACCGAGTGTTGTTTGTATTATTAAACAAGTATCTCCTTTTAACAAGTACATTTTCGGCTGATTTCTATCGTTTACTTTTGAGTTATAGGAATTTCGGTCACAGTTCGTTTTAAAATAGTTTAAGCCCATTGAAGAATTTGAATACCAGAAATCGATCTCGCTCCATTTTCGATTCTTAGATTGCCATGAAGGCGAAAATGTCAGACGGACTAGCATGTTCTCAGAATGATTGATAGACATGTCGAACCTAGGTACTTGTCTACAGGGAAAACTTGAACACAATAGTCTATTGAACTATATAACAACAAAGTTGCCATTTTCAATTCTGCTTTTTTCGTTTAGTTACATGCATTTCACATAATAAAATAGAAGTGTCGTGTTAACAAACTCTATATTAAAAAATATTGAAGTTTACAACGAATTTTGCTTATATGCTACTGTATACTATGTACTGAAATACATGTTTGCTAAAGGTGTGCCAAATTTGCTCGGATGTACCAATTTACACAAGGTCCGCGTCTGACATTATTTAAAACAGCGTTCTTCGCAAAGACAACGCGAATAGCAGTACTTTGATTTTCTTTATGCTTGGGAAAAGGAAATCTATGTGAACCCTACTTTCTTGGAAGGGTATCAAAACGACATAAATAATGTATAATTCATATTATGTCCGCGTCTGAAATATAACATTAAAAATGCTCACAAGTGATGCTGCACATAGTTATGACTTCTGTGGAAAGCTGTGATATCTTATAGGTAAATAATGTAAACACGAAACTTTTACTTTACCTTGTGCATAAGCTCCGAACTAATATGTTAGTCACCTTCATAGTTCACGTTCACTTCGAGAGATATGCTTCAACGGAGGATGTGAGGTTACATTCTGCAACATAAACTAAATATAGTGCAAACTGCAAACGACAAGCATTTCTATTAGCTATGGCTATGTGTTATTCATTGCTTTCTGTCATATTTAATGTTGTGCAGGGCTTCGGGAAATAATGGAAGAATTGGACCGCCAGGGCTATACGGGACCTCTTGAACCCAGATCTTATAATCCTGACCGAAAAATGATGAGAAAGGCTCAGCGTTCCAGCAACCTTCGCCTCCGCTTTGGAAAGAGAAGCATTTCACCGGTGGAGCTGGAAAGTATCAGAAATGCTAACTGGAAGGTAAGCTTATTTAACTAAAGATGTCGTCGGTGTTATAAAAAATGTGTTTCAAGCTGTTCATTTTATCATAGATTGGCGGTGACGTTCAAAGAGAAGACTGAAGGAACGGACAGTAAATAGAGGAAGAAACTCGATTGAACGATTTTAAACAAAAGCAGTTTTCTTGTTTTGAAGTCATTTTATAATTAATGATTGATGGCTAATATTTTGTTCATCAAATTATACAAATAATTTCACTGTTGATGTTAACGTTAGAATTTTCATTTGTGATGGAAAGCGAAAAAAGAATTTATTCAGTGTTACATGTTACATTTTCAAGTGAAACTGTCTATGTGTAGAGAAATGCAGTGATTTGCAAATATTAGTAAGCCTAAGCTAAATCTTGGTTTCACTTTCACCCCGTATTAAAGCTCTACGACTTTGTTGGTCACAGTACAAGTTAAACATGTAGTGTCTTACAATGCCCCGATTGCATTCCGTTACTGGCTTTTCCTTTACTTCCCTTTTCCCATGCAAGTCATGAGAACCCATTACGCGTCCTAGTCGATTTGCCAGGACCAACATAGCAGCTTCTTAGAGTGGTTTAGTATTGCAGGAAGTACTCTTTTAATGATTTCATGATGATCTCTTCATGCCTTTATTTTTACTGCGATAGTGGCTTCATTCGTACTGTTAGTTAACATGATATTATGAACATTTTAACGGAACGGTTACCGTTAAGATTCTAAAATAAGTAATGAGTAGATATGCATGTATTAATGCAGTTCCCATTTGCACCATCTGTAAAATTAACTATTGAACGTAGTTGTAGAATTATAAATGTCACACAGAGGAATACATTTATCATTGCATGTGTCACAGTAAAGACGAGAACTTATAAGAACAGGTTGAGTTAAATTTTCAAAACACTTTACAATGCACATGTTTACCTTTGCTACATGCACGTTATATTTATATGGATGTAATTTTATGATTATGAAGTTATATGAACTATTGTAACAAAATGGGAAAATAGGCAATACGGTTCAAATTATTTTGCAATATGTACAATTTACAGTCATGTATAGCATATTATGTGTATGTAATACGGGGAATGCAATCTGTTCAATAATAATAATAATCATTGTTTAAACTGAATAGTTCGAAAACTTCGTCACAAAATGTTAGAAAAATTAAAATATTACACATGTGTCACCTTCTAACCTCTATAAAATTATATTTACATATGAGCATAATAATACCCCGTAGATGTGCATCAATAGCACGGATGTCATTATTTACCATGATTAAATCATATTTATCATGAATTGATGAAATGAATTTATGCAATGTTGGCATTATATTATTGTTGTGATTGTAAAGTACATGGTTGTCTTATTTAAGATGCTAGTAATTTCGGTGAGTGGAGATTTTTAAAATACAGACAAATTGCTGTATCAAATTAATAAAATGACTTTTTAGACAATGTAATCGTAGACTTTTAATTGTACGTCGTGGTGCTACACTGTTCAAAATCATAATTGCATAAATGAAGTTCATCGTTAAATAAATAGTTGATCTATGGGGCATGACCCTCCATTGTGTAAATTAATTTTGTTCAATCAAGCATACATGCATTATGATAAATGATTTAATTGATTAATGTCATGCTGAAAACTAAGATAAATGCACACGTAAAGGAAAGCAATGTTTCCAGCAAGGATGAAAGTAAGGCAATCATCAAACTGCGCCAAACTATCTGAAGGAAGGTTAGTGTTTATTTCAGTTCCAGTTTAAATAGATATGCGCTACGTATATATTGATTCACCTGATTCCAGACTCATTCCAGATTTCATTACAAAATGTTTACGAACAATACATTAATATTCATATATCCACTACTATAATAACGTAAATGACTAACAAGTCCACACACAAATTGTGACAGGTTCTGTAAGACACAGGATACTTAGGAAAACGTTTAACATCTACTATGCCTGGTGTAGGTTTTATTTTCCTAAGTAGTAATAAATGATTAATCACAAAGAAAGTCGTTGTTCAAAAATGATGAAGTAACATTAGCATACAGCATTATAATTTATGATATCAAATAAATACAATTTGCAATTACCGGATGTCGGAAAAAATTACTTATTATACAAAAGGTGAAGTACTACCAACAGTATTATTACAACAGCGTCATGTTAGGTTTTGTATGTTAATTTATTTAATACTTGAAAATTTAAGTCATTTGTTGGATGAAAAAATATTTGTTTAACATTCATTGTAAAAAATGTATAAAATACATTTGTTTTGCCCCATACTTTGGTTATTGTAATTTTGAAAGACCATTTGATATCATTGAATATGACAAGAGCAGACAGGTAGAGTAAAATGTTTTGATTGTCTGATTTCGACTTGGATATTTGAATTTAGACATTGCTTCATTAGTAACTTAACTAAAGTTCGTCACGGGTGCTGGGTTTCCGCATCATGAAGTGTACGAAATCGGATGCACGACGGCGGTGGTGATATTCTCCAATTAATTTTCCAGTGCGATAATATTTAAAGGTAGGATACCCGGTAATTTCATATTTTTCATACACCTAAACAAAAAATCATTTTTGTAAAAACTTGAGCCAAGTTTCAGAATTTGTATACAAAAATGTGCAGAATTATACCGAAGGGTAACGCATGCAGTCAACAGCAGCCAAAACTGCACCTGGAGCTTCTTTGGTAATCATTTGTGCCGCCTTTGCATACTCTGGTTTAGCTGACTTGCAATGCCCACACCCTGAAATAATTAATCAGAATCGTAAAAAATAACAGTTTGATATACGTCTGCTATACTATTTATAGGATTTACTTTTGAGTCCTTACATGGGGCATAAAACATGATCAGAGCTGACTCCTGAGCTTGAATGAAACCAGCTATAGACGAATCAGTAAGAATTTCAACATTTTCACTACCCGGCACTCCTTCCCAATCATTTTCCTTTGGTGCCATACTAGGAGCCATCTCTTCTAAAAACCCAGTTTTCTAAACAAAAATAAACACGTATGCATCATATTTGCAGTACTTCATAACTTACTAAAGACTTTTAAAGGATATGACACTTAAAATTATACTTAAATGTATTATCATTTAATGGTGCACTCGTACGACTCTTACCAAACAGTTAGAAAGGAGTCGAACAACTGAATTATACAACATTATGACAAGCGAATCAAAGTGAGGTTATTAGTGATCAATAATAGTATATAGGTCTATGAATTTTAAAATCACAATCTATCTATTTTTATGGGCCAAAATAAGATCCAAAAACAATATTAAATATAACGCTAGATAGAGGAAGAGGAAACTAATAAAAATGCAGGTGAACAGGTGAACTGAAAGTTTTTGGGTTTTTTTCTTTCACATACCACTTCGTTTACGTTTATATAATTATAATTTCTTACTGGCCTAACAAATAAGTAATCTATACGCATCCATAGCGAAAAAAATATTAGCAACAGCGCACTTACCGTTCTGGCCCCATCGAAGTTTTTCACGTCCTCTTTGTTGAAGTAATGGAATATTTTAAATGTTGGGTAACCTTTAACATCATAAGCGTCACATACACTTCTATGAATAGTACAATCTACAGCACCCAGCATTATCTTTGGATCATCTTTCAATTCCTGAGCAGCAGATGTAAATTCAGGTTTAGCAGCTTTGCAGTGGCCACACCCTAAAAATACGTAAAGTATAAGCATTTTACATCACCAACGCCATTCATTTAGTTGAAATTTTTACAAAACTCACAGGGGGCATAAAACATCACAAGTGCTCTCTTCTTTTTTCTTAAAGTAACTTTGAAGGTTTCTTCAGTAAGATGTACAACTTCAGATTCTTCCTCTGACCATGGTTTCAACGATACACAGTAATGTTAATAAATAGGTAATACGCAGTTGAGCATAATGTACTACGTTCAATTAATATATACGGTTTAAACCTTTTCTTTCTTCATCCTGGCTGCTGCTGCCACATAATTCGGTTTCATTCTGTTTTAAGTGAAACAAGACACCATATAGCAAAATTTGTACATATGCAGGCCGGAAGCAATAATTAAAAGTAATTAGCAAAAAGTAATTACCGCTTGCAATGCCCACACCCTAAATCAAGATAATAAATTAATTAAAGCAATTAAAAACTTTTAAATAGCCAATTTTACTATTTAAATCTGCTATATAAACTTACACGGTGCATAGAACATGACTAGAACGGAAGGGTTTTCCTGTTTGTATTGTAACACAAGGTCATAAATTGAGCTAAGCATGTGCATTTAAATATGTGTGTGTATAGAAAACGTAGAACCTTTAGTGTAGTATCAAATGTTTCTGCTGTTAGATGATGAACTTCACTAGGTTCATCCGCCCATTCCGCTTCCTTTGGTTTCTCCACCGGCGGTGCATCTGGATTCTTCATGAAAGCAACGATGGCGTCCTTATTATTTTCTCCTTCGTATTGCTGTCGCATTTGACCATTTCTAAATATAGGCAATAATTATCACATGAACCTGTGAATCGTTCTGAAGAGTGAAATTTGCTTACTTACCTGAAGTACAATAGAGTTGGAAAGCCAGTAATATTATATTTTTGACGTATAACTCCATTCTCCGGTCTATTGACATCAATTGCGGCCAATATGCCTTCATCGGCATTTTTAAGTTCCTTGGCCGCAGCAGAGTAATCAGGTTTCATTCTTTTACAAAACCCGCACCATGGTGCATACATCATTATCATTATTCCTTTTCCACTGGAACTCTCCTTCTTCAGCAATTTAGTTAAGGCCTGTTTAACAAACATGAATATTACACTACATAGAACACATCACAACTTCACCGTTTATTATATCGGAGGCTTTTGTTATTTTTTAAATACCACATTATCTCCTATGTGTAAAATATCTTTCGCTGTATCATCTTCATCCCAAGGAAGATCACCAGTTGGATCTCTCATAAAATTAACAAATGAAGAAACTTTAATAGCTCTATCGTAATCCTTATTGTAATCTCCATTATGATAGTGCTTTATAATATAATCTCCTTCATCGGGAAGTACTTTAGCCTTTTTGCATAACTTCTTCTTGGTATCACTAAATAAGCAAATAAAATGAAGACAGTCTCGATAAACCAGTGCTAAAGCAAATAATACGCAGCAGTTAAAATTTGACAATGCATACAAAGAAAAATGCAACATACCCAGTGCAATCAGCGAAGGCAATTGTGCCTAAGCCTTTTACTTCTTGTGCGGTTTCAGTGAGGACATTGAGTACGCCGTCTTTGGCAAATGAAGATTTTCCATTTCCAAAACACAATAAAACATTTGTTTTTGTTTTAATTAGTTTCTTGAGATCTTTAATATCAGTCAGGGATTCTAAAGAGACCTTTCCTTTTTTAGATGCGCCATTTTGAGCTGTGCACAATACAGCAAAAAGAAAGACGCCGTATATCCCAACCTAGAAATAAAATACAAAACTTTGCGTCAAAACTGTCATATCTCGTTTGGGCTCTACGCAGCAAGTAAATTTGTTACATCTTACCTTTAATTGAAATCCACTCGGATGTTTGTATGTAATTTTCATTTCTACTAGGATGCTAGTCTACAGAGACATTAAAATAATGTTTTGGGATCGCGATCACGATGATGTGATTGTTGTTCGTGTGCGAAACAATTTTTTCTTCAGTGTAACGTTACGTGTACTTTTACGTTCCTTTGATTCATGCGCCGTGCACCCACGCAATACAACTTCACTGCATCAGCACCTCTTCTACTCTTTTTGTTCAATTTGTTCAATAAAGCACGATTGGCATCACGAAAATGCTTACAAATTTACTAACGGAAAGCAAAACAGAAAATATAGCTCACACTACACATGAATTAACAAATTTACATTGACATCGATGTAACTGGCATGTGTACTTGTGTGTTATCTGAAATGACAGATTTAAGAACGTTTCCCTCTTATTGTCAAATTCAGCCGGTGTGTTGCAATTATACGAAAGAGATGTATGAATGTTTGTAGTTTTCAATCCAATCTTTCTGTCCGAATTTTATGATATTAGCTCTTCTCGTAGAGACAACAGACAGAGGAGCATTGAACCTGTTTCTTTTCTGTGAATAAAGCTTGTTTATGTACCTTCACCTACGCTGCGCTGCTCTAAACTCTTGTTTCTTGACCGCTGCGCTCGGACGAGGAGAAGTTGAAGAAGGAGATGAGCTAGAGATGATGATGAACACTCTTGTCAACTATTTGTCTGCTAGTGCTAAGCTAAGCGCTGTGCTTGCTGATTATGCTGATTGCTGATATGATGTATTCTAATCCTAAAAACAACAAGCTGTGTCGTACTTGAAATTCCACTGCTTGACTGCTTTTGCCAAATCGTAGACACTTCATCACCTACAAATTGTAGGCTAATACAAAACAAAGGCCTTAACTACATTAAAATAAATCTAAAATGTGATGTCATATGATCAATGATCAACGTTGAAAGTTGTCATAATGTCAAGAAGAAAGTATACCGTGCGCACGATACTCCTGTATAATACGGATAAGGTGGTGACGACGGCAAAAAGCACATCCATTCCATACCTAAATAGTAGCTGGATGATAAACAACCATTTGTATTGACTTTGTATGTGCATGTGCCTGAACATATGAACAGGTGCACCGTTGAGCAGTAACATTTTCAGTCGACAAAATTAAGACCAGCTATTTTCTTAGTTTAATTGAACAATTAGAATTATGCAACCAGGGAGCATGAGCACCACAACCCAAACAGTCATATGATATGAGCTATTTTCATAAGAAAGTTTAAGTTTGTATAGTGTATGCAAATATTAAACTTTGAATCTCCCTTTAAAAAGGAGTCCTCGAATGTTGGACAAAGGACAAAGTGCTAAGTGCCAAGGCCAAGATTACATATACTAGAAATATAGTTATGATTTTTGTCATCATTTGTGCAAATTTTATTTAAACTTTCGACTTTACAACCCCACCCTTTACCCTACTAGGTGGGTTGACCTTTCACCTCGTCAACTCCATTTATAAATTCAAAATAGAATGTTATAGCTGTACGACTGAAATAAAACCAGTCGTAGACTTGCTGGGCCTAAGCGAACTAGGTTTTATGCATTGTAGTGAGTGTATGTATGTATACATTGATATACCAGCGGATCCACACTTTTCATGCATCTCAATGCACCCCGTTAACTTGGACCAGAAAAGGCGGCCGCTGCCGAATCGAGGCGCTTTCAATAATATTATTATTAGATCTTTAGATGGCTGTAATATGCAGCAGTACAGGAATTCGGTATATGATCTGTCAAGGTGCTCTTGTTCTCTTGTGCTCTTTCTTTTCTTTGTTTGGGTTTTGGTATGCGGGTGCTTAGCTTGTGGCTTTCGCCTTGATAATAATAGTGGGAATAGCTTGGGATACAGTGAGAAGTTAGTGTGGATTTCTCGGATATATTTATTTATCGGTGTTTGAGGATTTAGAAAAGTTAAAAGTGGTCGAAAAATACAAATTAGTAAAATAATAAATAATCGTAAGTGGATGCTGATCAGTTGTTTGTATAAACTTTGCGGTGTGTGCAGTGCATGTAGTGCAGTTTCCATTTATAACATTTGAAAATTTATTGTGTTCAACTTAATATTATACTTTTGGTAAACTTCTACTGTTGACAATGGATGTTGCACCAGCACGAAGTGGGCGTCCGACGGTTACTGATGACGTTGGAGAACGTTGTCAGAAATTGTTCCAGGACTTTTTGCGAGAGTAAGGGCAAATTTTTTTTTACCACTTGTGACTTGTTTATAGTTTTTACTGCCACTGCCAACTGATGGTATTTTTATGCTAGTTATACTACTACCTACGTACTTATGATTTGACATACACTGTTAATTGTGCTAATAATTCCAACCAATGTTTGATGCGTGTGTTTAATGGAGTTATTAAATTTTACGATATATTTTTATATTTTCATTTAGCTGCAAAAACGAAGAAGATGAACATCCTAAATATTTGTCAGAGGCTCAGGACTTGATGAAGCCAGACAGATCAATGATTACTGTTAGCTTTTCTGACATTCAGGAATACAACCAAAATCTGGCGACGGTTATTACCGAGGAGTATTTTCGGTACGGGAAATATGTATTATATACTGTTAAATTTAATGATGATTGTGTAAGTCATAAATTCAGGTGTAATCAAATAAGTGTTTTGTTTTCAGTGTTTATCCTTATCTCTGCCGAGCTGTGAAAAATTTTGCGAAAGATCAGGCCGAAGTAAACCTCGACAAAAACAAGGACTGTTTTGTGGGTTTGTCGGACGTACCAACACGTTTGAAAGTACGAGAACTCTCTACGGCCAAAATTGGGACACTAATACGCATTTCGGGTCAAGTAAGCACAGACTTCGAGAAATACTGCGAATTACAATTTACAAC
>JAHZNE010001021.1:0-14864 GCA_027744055.1 Callyntrura sp. NNG-2020 | reverse complement strand
CCGGCTAGAGCCAGGATCACGGGAAGAAACACCGTGTGTCGATTCGTTGGGTCAACGCTACTTTTCAGTACGGAATCGGACGCAGTCAGCAGAGGACCCAACAACTACTTGTGTTAGTCCGCCACCACAATGTGGTCAACCTTCAGCCCGGGTTTCTGGAGGATCACGGGATTACCAGTGTTGGTCACCTACTGTCAACTCGTTTGGTCAACGTCGTGACTCTTCAGTCCCGAATTGGGCAGAGGAATCAGAAAGGCAAGAGTATCCATCCACGACATGGACACCCCACATGAATTACACTTATGTCCCGTCTTCTGAACCACCAGAATCCCAACAGTTTAATGAACCTGCTAGACCAACCACGAGTTATGTAATCTCCCAAGAAGAAGAATCAACTTACAGAGAACGGCGTGTCAATTATACTTGGTCAGACAGACAGTGTTCCAATGCAGTCTCGTCAGAAATTAAACAGATCAGTCATCGTCGTAGTGTCGCGATAAAGCATAAACTCTCTTCAGCAGCAACAGAAGAATATAATGGCCATTTATGCCCAAGACTGCACGCCATGGTCCAGTCCCTAGAAGAGCGAACTCGTCAAAAACCGGTACTTCGGTTAAAGAAGCTGCGACTTTGCGAAGGAACTACGCGCGTGATATTACAAGATTCTAAAATTGCAAAGCAGATACGTTTCGAGTACATGGATGACAGTACCGACGACGAATTGTAAATCCTGATGTATACTCCAGATTAAGAAACAAGCCGTTTCAAGTAACATCTGGATCTGGAATGAAGAGAACGACAGAAACTCAGTTCAGTCATTATCCTACTTTACAACAAAGTAATCCTTCCTATCTTGTTCCTGCAATAAATCATGGTTAGGTAGAAAAAAAAAGAAAATTGGATGGTCACCGTGCCTGCCCAACAAGAAAATTGATGGAGGAAAGTTCAAATCCTTTTTTTTTTAATTCAAGGCGTCTACCTAATGAGAAGAAATTGGCGTGGTGGTGATGATTTTAATTACAATTCATCAGTCTTGTAATAATAATAAAATTTACACCAAATTAGTAATTGTATGCCTAATGAGAAGATCCAGAGGGACTGTGTTAGGCATTGATTAAGAATCTTAATAATTAGCAGCAGTGTATTACTTTCTTGCTTTTTGAATGTTAGTAAACCTAGACAGGACATAGATTATAAAATTCTTTTTGTGTAGATAGGTAATGAAACTTAATTGTTTTCCACAAGACGAAACAGTAGTTTTTATTTAAAGTTAGTTTTGTGTGTAAGCTTCACTACCAATCTAGAACTAACATGAACACCCATAAAACTAAACAAATTTCATGCGTGAGTTGTGAGTATTTAAGAATATCGTATCACATCATCACTCTTAATTAACCTTCCTAGTAGCGAGCTTGTGGAAAAATTAAGGTAAACAACAGTAGTTATACATTGTTAAATTGGATATAGAAGTGACTGAATAAAAAAAACTTCCTTTTCGTGTAACCAGTAAGCAAACAAGGAATTGTAGTTTCAGCAGGTTTTTATTTATTGAAAAGCATTAATCCCACATCCTACATCATATTACCTCTGCGGCGGACCGGGGTAGATAGTCATCTCAGCTGAGCAGTTTTTAAACAATAAATCTCGCACTCTTTCAAAAACAACATCCGACGCAAGGCGATTGTTTCAACCTATTCCGTGTTTACCCACAAATGCATCTCTCTAGGGCCTATGCACGATAAATTAAAATTTTTGCAGGGGCCCTTTTGTTTTCAAAGTAGAAAATTGAAGGTGTTAAAAAGACTTTTACTTCAGTTTTGATTGTTCTTACTGACCCATTACCCCATTAATGGGGGGGGGGGGTAAATGCGCTGCTGCTTTTACTTTTGACGTTGCATCCATTAATTAATCACATTATTACTCATTAATCATTCAACCTTTTATGACCTTTTTAATCTGGGCTGCTCAATCACTGTCATTTATCTGGTTATTAATGCATTTGGAATTGTTGCTGAATGGAAAAATTNTATCTGGTTATTAATGCATTTGGAATTGTTGCTGAATGGAAAAATTGTTGCTGCTAACTCCCAACGAGATTTTTGTTAATGCTGTCATATTACAACACAACAGGCAAACGTTCAGTTAATTTACAAGTGATTCAAGGAAACGGTCACTTTTTGTCAAGAAAGTTTTACAATTATGTCGGCAACGACAGCGTCATAAAAAGACTATCATGTAACTAATCCTATTAAACGTTATTTTTCTTGATATTTCAGGAATTTCATAGTTTATTAAAAATGCGTACAAAACGACATGTAGGAAGATGACTGGTAGAATAAATCATTAATAGTTTATTTATTGAACACTTGCTATAATATCCTGTCATAAATTTGAAATTTCCTAAAGTCACATTTTCCAGGTCAAGTCAAGTAATTGGTTTAAGTATATTAAATCTATATTGTATGTGTGTGTGTATGTATTACTCATTCATAACCTCATATCCACTTTTGACTTTATGGGTGCTTACAGCAACTCTTCCCAGCTTACTAACTCATAATTGGCATTTTATTATTCAAGATTTCAAACAAGGTAGTTTGTAGTTATACGGTATATATGCATATGGCATTTTACAGGGAAAGAAAGGTGTAGCACAGAATGGGTCTAAATTCCTTCTTTATTAGTAATCTTTTATAAATATCATTATCATATCATGATGATTAGTGAGCAAGGGCCCAGCTAACTACCGAAACATTTACTTTAACATGAAATAATAATACATTGAACACCAATAAGTTACTCATCGGATTTCCTTTTACAAGTCATATCACACATTCAAGCAACCGACAATGAAAGCCCGATTTTGTACCCAGCAAAACTTTGTAGCTGGTGATGTATAACTGGATTTCTTGAGTAAAACGAATACGCGTTTTTTCTATCATGTTTAGTTTAGCCTTTCAACCTCCACCACCGTTACCAATGTTTCCCCCGCCCGTGAAGAATTTTACCCGAGAGGAAGTTTCTAGATATGACTCTCCTGCACGTGATTTACCAAGAAATCTCTGAAATGTTGTATGGCTTGTAGCTTTATGGCAATTCAATAAGATCAAAACAATACAGTCCAAGTACTACTGCATTCATTGAAACGTGAATCATACAAAAAGAAATGCAAATATAAACAGGACGTTAAGGATTATGCACCTCCTAAAATTGAATGATAAAAATAAATGTTTTTATTACAGCAAATTTTTGACCATGCAATTCCGTATTCCCGAATGGGTCCCGTCCCCGTCACAATATTCTCATTCATTCATTCATTTTTCGTTACAACAATCAGCAAATGTAGAAAACTACGAATTACCTATGTATTTGGTACCCTCATACTGGTACTATAGACTACACACAAATGGAATTGGCTCTTAAATTTATTTGACAAATAACGGTGGGTGTTCCAGTTAGTAAGGTTCAAGTTATCCTGTTCAAGGTATAACAGTAAGTTGTTATCACAACTAAAACTAAAAGTGTAACGTCAACTGTCAGTCAAGTACGATTTAGTCCCCCACTTACTTTGGGAAATGTATTACGAGATAATGTGTATTTCACATATCTCACCTAGGTAGTCGATTCTCATGCCGCCATCCTAAACTCCATTGATTTGTTGCTCTTTCATTAACACAAACGTCGAATTTAAGTTTGTCTTCATGAAAGAAAAAAGTAAGATAACCTAACAAAATGACAGTATGTGTGCCTTGCTTTGTCCAGACATCAGCCGCATTCACATTTTACACGAGTCTTTGTTTCTGTGGCATTCTTTGTCAAGGAGCTGCCCAAAGGTCCCACCAAGCAACAAGTCGAGGTGCTTTGTTTGGCAACAAAGACATACATCATGCCCCATCCTCCAGCCGCTGAAATATGAGTAGTCCCTCGAGGTTTAGCCTAAAAAGAAGAAAAGAATTGAAGAAAGAAGCAGCTCTCCCAGCCACACGCTGCGCTGTGACTGCGAGTAACATTGACATTGCACTTGCATGGTGTACTTGTGGAGAGTAGGCCTCACCGACGGCGTGTGCAAGTTGGTACCAAGTTATTCCGTCAACCGTCATTCTCAAAAATGAACCCATCTAACATAATTTTGTCAGTTCCATTTTGACCTTCTATCTGATAACGTCTTCAGTTTATTCAAGCACCAATTCCAGTCACCAGTCCGTCACTGGGAAGAGACTACAGAATGACCAACGTCGAAAACCTTGACGTTAGACATTCTGTTGTCCTTTCTCAGTTGGATGTTGCAACGTAAGGTGTCTGGGAGGAGGAGGATTTTCCCCCCAGATAAATCCTATCAGTAAATGTTCGAAAATTGATTTCCGTATATTTTGGAATCCACAGCTGGAACGTTGGGTGCAATTCTCAAGCCGGTGGATTTTTTCATTCCCCCTCAGGATGTCCACCTTCAATTTCCTTTGATAAAGGAAAGTTGGTTGTTAGGACAACTAAGCCTGCTCTGTACCGAGGTTTTTTTAAAACATTTCTATGGAATGCATCTTTCAGTGCGGAGTGGATTTGGTTAACCTCACGATCAACTTCCAACTGCTGCAGTGAAAGATGGGATCTTGATGGGGAACTATTCTTGTTCCTTCCCAGGCGTCTGGACGCGTCCTATTGAACCTACTACACCTAGGAAAAATAGTAGCACACAGGAATTGGAACGAAAAATGATCACGGTGGATTCCCGCTGCGAGTACTCTATGTATCAAACGGTGATTCCTTCTGAAAGTAACCTAGGCAGTTTCTGCCGTCTGCTCAAAGGGATTTCCTTTTGATACACAGACTTCTCGACGCGTGTCACCGAAGAACAACCACAATCACTCAAGAGGTGCCACGGATGATCACGGATTTGGAGCAGCTTATTTGTCGAACCTGGTCCTGTGAGCGGCCAAATGAAGCTTCAATTCATGACGGATATTTCCTGGCGTCGGAAAAGTTCAGTTGCTGGATGCACCTGAACTTTTTTAACACCAGGGAATGCCCTGCATTTCTATCAACGACACATTTCTCTTTGAAATAAATACAGCCTATTCTGTGTGGAGCTCTTTTGCTTGACAACAGAGGCACAGCACGATTGTCGACACAAAGACAACCGTTTCTGTTGGCGAGAAGAGATGTCCCTTAAACTCTGCTTTTCCGTAACAATGCATTTAGAGCCGTCTGGTGTGCCACTTCAATCCAGGACAACGAACCTTCATGTAAGTACCAGTCACTAAACGAGCAGATTTACTTGCATTCTTTTCTAAGTTAGCGGAAGAAAAACAATTAAGAAAATTTATAAATGTTAGACAAATTATAGAAGCTTTCTCTTAATCTATTTCAATTTTAACAAAATTGGTTTTAGCTACAGGACAAGCGTGTTTAAAAGCAGCTGAGTTATACACTTGAATTGATCAAGAAACGAGAAAACATTACACATTTCGCAAAATAAATTAAGGTAGTTTAAATTTAACTTAAATATGTTTATACATACTACATACTAAATTTTCTCAAAGTTACTTTAATAAATAATTAAAACAGAATATAAACTAAATTTGATTATATTTCATTTCATAGTCTATGTAGACAACAGGGTCTCATTATTCTGCATAATATAAAAATTTGATTTTAAGAAGCGAAACAAACGCTCCCGGTACTTTTGACAAACTTACGTCTATCTCTGAAATTTCACCTGCACCATTCGAGCTCGAAACATCAGGTACACCACAAGGCGACCTTGATCATATCCGCAACGCTTAACATTCATACGAAACCATATAGCCAATTTCAGGGCCTCCCACAGAAATTGATACATTTTTCACCCGTTCTTCTCCAATGACAGATTTTCAGACAGAGAAAATCATTTTCTGTCAGCTGGTAAGGGTTGGATAACCAATAAATACCTGCAATTAAAGCATAATGCTATTTAATTAAGTTCCTTAATATATTTTAAAAAGTCGTCACGACTGCCTAGTAACTGGTAGAGACTAGTTGTGTCCGACCAAAAGTAGGGAATATAAGGTATATATTTTTGAAGTTTGTTTTTACGATATTTTACCGTTGGCTCCTCTTCAGCTGACCTTGTCGAACGATCAGTAACATAAACCGTCATAGCTATGTCCTTCAGCGGACGAAATGTGGCGTTAAAATTGTAACTTATAGTTGCCCGTAATTTAGAATTCGGTTAGGTAAATTCAAATGGTAAACTCGTGGAGTGCGAGTCAATATAGACATGATGGCGTAAAAAATTGTTGAAAATTTTGTAACTCCATAACACTGCCCCATATGGATCGAATCCAATCTGCGTATTTAGGTAGCCATCATCGGTCACGAAAATTTTAATTTCTAATTACCTTATATTTCTGTGACAGCAGCTGACTTTTTAATTTTTAAACGCACTCTGGATTTACACACCCCAGTGCTCGTACTTTCTTTTATTTGCATTGCAGATATTAAAATTGAAGCTGCCTTTTGATGTGTGCTGGTTACGGTCCGTTAAATGAAGCAAATCAGTTATGTCCGTCCAGCCATACTTCAACAGGCACATTTTTCGTAAGGAAATATCTAAATTGGAAGATTCGTTTCTAACAACATGCTTCAGCCGTAAGGGCGTCAAATTAACATTCACCATCTTGTTCAAAATCAACAACAATTTTAAGTTGTCATCCGAGCCTAAATGATCTTGTGCTGACATGGTCGATTACGGAACTAACTTCTTTCAACACTTTCTCTATTCTTCTAGCCCAATCCCAAAAATTGTGTAACTCAGGTTTTCTTGCTTTTAAACTAAATAAATCAGTTGGACATCAGCAACAATCATTTCATGTCTCTCCCACCATCATCATCGTCATCATCATCATCATCAATTGCAAAGTAGCAGATATGTACATATAAAGAGGTGAGCCACCCATAAACAATCATCATTTTTCAAAGCTATTTAATCAGCAATCTTTCTTCCCAATGTCACACACCCATTCTTGCTGTTTTTTTTGTACAAACTTTATAATTTCCACATTACCTAACTACCTGTTATTATTTTGTTTATTTACACAAAAAAATGTTTCCTCCTTATTATTGCAAATATTACATGGATACTTAATTTTTTGTTTCTCCTAATATGCTCTCCTGTTATGAGGGGTGGTGTTCGTCTGTTCCTGTGTTATGTTGATGATGTCAGACTCTAAACGTTTTAATTGAATACTGATTTGCGATATAAATCCCTTTTAAGCAATAAACGTACACATAATATCGCACTGAAATCGAAATGTCCGGACGGAGATGAAATACCGTTTTGCCATACACACTACGCTACAACAACTGGTTATGAAAACTCAATCATCATCATGACTCGTAATAATAACTGGTATGTAGGTATCCGATTTAAATACAGATTAATAGGATGATTATACAAGCATGCGTGTATGCATGCATGCATGCATACAATTGCAACTGCAATAATAAAAAACTTAATATATACCTACCTACCCATACACAATTCACACTACTACTCGAAATAATACGCAATTTACACTTCCCGTCTCGGCCTCATCCAAGTGTGCATACACACACGTTACATTGGTTACATGAAACAAGTGACGATGATGACCCATATTATTGCTCTTTTGTCTAACCGTTTACTCCTGTTGACTGCTTGTGTCGATTTTAATTTTCTTTTGAGTGGGTACACCTACGTGTACCCCAGAAGACGTGAGCTGTGAGTGGTAACAAGAAACAGAAAAGAGAAGAAAATAGAGAGCGCCATAAAATGTTAAAAGACTAACGGTTTTAACAAATGAAATACTTAATGACATCATCTTCAACGTTCATCATCATCATCATCATTATCATCAGCTGAAGTATTCAACTAATTCAAGTGTAATAAAAAGTAAAGTTGGCTAATGGCATAGAAGAAAATAAGAGAGAGAGAGAGAGAGAGAGGGAGAGAGATGGAAAAGCCATTTATTTAGATATGTACAATTACTTTTGGTGTTTCAAAACCGCATATATAATTCACCGCATCTCCTGTTGACGTTGATTGTTATTTCAACGAAAATCATGGGAAACAAGATATTAACAACGACGGATTAATTGTGGGCCTTCTTACGACGCTGCTACGACTACAACAGACAGCAGTAACAAGTAAAACCTAGAGATATGTTATGTAGTACTTATTTTAAACATGACTACCCCATATAACTGAAAAACAATCATCATGTTTTCTTTCTACCTTTTCCTTTTCGTTACAGTTGCAACAATGCAAAATACATGCAAAAGACAACACGAGTGGTGTGGTACACAGGTGACGAGTGGCGATTGGATTGGGAAAGGGAAAAAAAGGTGAAATGTGACAAGGGACTGTGATGACGTTAACGTAATGTTATGGATTATGTAAATAAATACACAAGTGGCAAATCATAAAACACAAAAGACAATAGGAGATAATAAATTATTAAACTCTTTTAATTTTTGAATCGTCACTTGATGCCACACACGTACAGAGGAAATGGACACTTTTTTTTGCCATATTAGCACTTACATATGTATTTTTTAAATGTCTCTCTCTCTCTCTCTGACTCGGTTCGTGCTGCCGACTCAAAAGTAGAGAGAGAGAGAGATAAATTGTTGGTTTCTGCATTGCCCTTTCTAATTAACAACTTGATGGGCTTTTTTTACAAGCTGCCTGTCGTCTCGCGATTGAGCCAGAGCTGTTGAAGGAGATTACTAGGTGCGTAATAGCAGGTATTATTTGACGTTTAGGAGAAAATAAAAAGGATTTCGAATTATTTTTTTTTTCGTCACTGAATAAACAATATAGAGAGCATTACACAATCACACACAAGTTCATCTTTTATGATTACATCATTTTCCTATTTGTGTGTTTTTACGATCTTGTTTTTATTACGTGTATTTCTCCTGCAAAATCGACAAAGGGGAATACGATTGTGAGTTTGTGGCGGAATTGAATTGATCAAATGATTAACGGTAAAATTAAAAAACTGGAAATTAATTGTTTTTTTTCTTCAAGAGGCGATGACGAAATGCATTTTTCAAAGGGGCTTCCCTCAAAATGCAAAAATGTACGTACGCCAATGTCGGCAACTAAGTGGTCGATAATCGACAAACATATATTTCTACTTAAATAGAGCACCACGAGCACGTACGATTTGTTATGCAATATATATATATATATCAATTTTACCTATTATCATTTCCGCTCTCTCTCTCTCTCTCTGTCTCTAAAATGTGTAATTAATTTACAATTAGCTATTTATTCATATGCTGTCGTGTGTTCGTCGTATCACACTTGAATTGAATTAATGAGTTCATTCATAACAGGACGACTGTTCTACTGCTGCTATCATTACTCTCAGCGAATCATTCCCTGATCTCTTCCATTTCTGCTCTATTTGTCATAAATTTTAGAGCTGTTTACTAGCATATATAGCAGCAGCTGGATGAGGAGACGACGACGATGATGTTGATGATGATGATGTGTGTATGATTTACAACGAATGTTATTTTTGCAAGATGTACATTTATTAGGTAGAAGCGAGAGGTGTTTATGAAAGGAAATACCTGACTATCAGACACTCAACCATTTAACGTTGATCATATCATCAGAAAGGATGTTGAATCAGTTGCCTGTAATCTAATTTCGTAGGTATATCTGCTTTTAACTAAAATTATCTATGCCTATCTGAGTTAATCATCATTAGGTCGAAACCTATGTAATCAAATATTTATGTTAGTAGCCCTCTATTTAAAAACTGTAATGGTATTTCATGTACGCGTGCGTACAGTAATAGTCAACACAGTACACACTTCATTGTTACTACGTTGAATAGATACAAACATCACAGCAACTGCCAGTTTTAGACGGACACAATAGATATCACATAATAGATGCACATAAAAAATGAGTGATACAACGTCGCCTCCTAATAACAATACTTGGCTGCCTTTTTATTATTATTTCATGTTAGTCCTTCGATCGTATCGTGACGCCATTATTTATAAATTAAAATTCAATCAATCAATTGATTTCTTCCGGAAGATAGCCATATTACATTTCGTTGCAGCTGCAGCAGCTGCAAATTGCATTGCTGTAATAGTCAACACAGTACACACTTCATTGTTACTACGTTGAATAGATACAAACATCACAGCAACTGCCAGTTTTAGACGGACACAATAGATATCACATAAATAATAGATGCACATAAAAAAAAATCAGTGATACAACGTCGCCTCCTAATAACAATAGTTGGCTGCCTTTTTATTATTATTTCATGTTAGTCCTTCGATCGTATCGTAACGCCATTATTTATAAATTAAAATTCAATCAATCAATTGATTTCTTCCGGAAGATAGCCATATTACATTTCGTTGCAGCTGCAGCAGCTGCAAATTGCATTGCTGCTATTATCTACCACTACACCACCACCCTGATTCGACAGAAAGTGAACGAGTTAAATAGCTGCAACGTTTCGTCCATCTAGCAATTGTCCAGTGTTTCGGCAAGGCGCTCTGCTGCCCCTTTGACAACTTCTTTTGTTGACAACACAATTGACACTGTAATCGCTTAGATCACCATAGTCTACAACATGACATGACATAAAGGGAACAAAAGGCAGGAATAGGTACAACACCAATTCATTAAAATAATGGTGTGTTTATCAAGCCCTGCAACCATGTTACTCGTACGTGTAAAATCCTGATAAAAATGAAAATGTTAATTCCTTAAAATGCCCTCGTAAAATCACAGTTAATGATAGTATGTGTGTATTAAAATTATAAAATGTGTAGAAAATTAGAGTGTACAGTGGTGGACATATAGGTACTACTTTTTTTTATGCCGCATGCTCACAAGCTTAATTACATTTACGGCCAACCAAATTCTTGTTTCAGATTAGATTACAAGGTGGTTGAATGAACCTAAGTATAAATAGATTGGAAATTGTTTAAAACTTCACACATGGCAAATTTAACTCTTTAACATGCACTTCCCCTTAGGTGTACTTTAGAAGCAGCACTTAAGTAACAAGTGCAAGAGCATATAAAAATATACTCACAGGGCGTATGTGTGTCTCTCTGGTTGACTAAATTTTAAAAATCAATCTCGTTTACTTGACGATACAAGGGATTTCTTAATTAAGGAGCAATTAATTTTACGCCAACTCTGCTCCTAGTCAGTTCTTAATTATACAAACCATAACGTCATTCTCCCTGTCGCTGTTTGAATAGACACCCCAGTGCATATATTACTTCTTACACGCCTATTCCATACCGCGGACCGTATTTTCTTTAATTTCAGCATGACCTTTCATTAGTAAGGTGACTAGTCCTGCAATTCGCAAGACAACCACCAGATGTGTGTGAGTTTCTCGGAGAGGCTGCCTCTACTAATTCCCAGACGTCTTTTATTGGGAAATATAAAATACTTAGAGTAGCTGTTGCACTCCCTAGCCTTTTTTCCATTATTGGAGTAGCTTGTCTAGATCTGGTTTTGTTACAACACTTCGCTGATGATATATATGTTTTGATTATTTATTCAATTTACAGGAGACATCGCACACTGCATCCATCCTGGGTCTGTCTCGCTCCCTCTAAAACTGCAAGTCCTGTCAAATTGCAATCAGGCAGACAGAGAGAGAGGGAGAGATCATTATTATTACCATTGCTTACATATATACACATACACACAAATAGCTAAAAGGAAAAGTCATAATTTACGCCTTCATGCAACATTATTTAGGCATTTTTACCGAGACACAGAGGAACCATAACACGTTTTCAATTATTTTTTGCTGTTGTTCGTCCTGTCTTCCCTTTCGTTAAAACTGGGCATAGAAAAGCCGATTAAAAATAGTTGCGAATGAATGTTGCGTTTTGGATAATAAATAAGGTAACCTAGCAAAACGCAACTGAACGCTCTGCTGTCTTTTTTTCCTCTATTCTTCATAATAATTCCACAAATACTCTCAGATATGCATACACGGCATCCACGACAACGACGCCAAAACATGCAGGAGGCCCCTACAAACAGGTAAACGTCGACGAAACACCACACTACACAGCAGCAATACCATGTCAGTATCAATTCGTTTCAAGAGAGAACGAGAGGAGGGAAACCCTCTCCTTCTCGAGCTATATCTGCTACTGCAAGTCACTGGCAACGTGCGAACTACAAAAGATGAACAATAATAAACCTCGCGGTTATTATTATACATGGGGATAACAAAAAAAAAGACAAGAAGAAGTAGTTTGAAGAAAATAGTAGCTACAGCAATGCTAATACTGTATCACGGAGTAAAATAGGCAAACTCTGGTAAAGTCAACCAAAATTTGTGTAAATAGCCCCCATATGCACAGATTATAATGTTCATTGAGACGACGCAAAAATGCTTTTGTGCAATCTCAATCTCCCCCTCTTCCCCCTCCCTCGTAAAATTTATTCAAGACTTAAAATATAAATATCCTGTAATTTTTTTTTGATATTTCGCACTCAAGTGCAGAGCAACAAGAGCGTCTTTGACTCTCACTGATGAACCACCTGTTGCTGTTACATTATTGGTACTTTCATAATATTCATTCATTAACAGGATGACGATGACGTCCAAAAGAAATGTGGTGACGGTGGTGGGGTCTCTATATCTATCCCTGTGTGTGCCTACCTTTTTTTGTCGACGTCGCATCCTGGCAAACTTGTCATGGTTGAAATATCTTTGCAATTTTTACATCCGTAAATCCACGAAATTTCGATGAAATGTGATGTACCTACTTGTCTCTCTGTGCAAACACACACACACACATACATACATGTCTGTTTTTATGCGATGTTACGAAGTATGCCTTCTTGTTCTTACACAAAAGATTATCCTTACGTCTGGTTATTACATCCTCTCATTCAATACTGCTATTGCCATCACCACCACCACCACCATCATCAGTTTATTAGCTATAAAAATACACAAAAAAGTGCATGTATTATACGTCGTAATTTTAGCTATCAACAAAAGGGTTTGGTTTTAGCCAAGTGGATTGGTAAATATCAATAGTAATCATCATCATCATCACCACCACCACCAGAGCAATTTGGTACAGGGATATAATTGCTGGCCTATTATTAAAGGGAGGGCTTGCTTGCTGTGGCATTGATGGCCGTAAACGCGTATTGCAACTTTTTTGGAAGTAAAATGAGATGGAAATATTTAATAGTGCATTTTTTCTTAGCTTCTTTGTAATGAATGGTTGTAGGGAAATGAAGAAGAGAAGAAGGGTGGTTATGTCACTCTTGTTCTCTCTCTCTCTCTGAGTTAATTTTTTAATATAAAAGTACGATTTTGCACTGCATGATAATAATAACAATTAAGACATTAAGATATTCATGTCAGCAGATGAGTAATGACCTGTTTTGTTAGGATGACAGTGCGGTAGTGACTGAGGAATTTTTAAAAGTTGGTAAACAGTTGCATAATGACAGCAGCACCACATAAATTTCGAATAATAAAGCAAAAGAGCAAATAGTTGTGAAGGATAGGCGAATTGACAAATTGGAAGAAGATATTAAAATATTTATTTATGCGTAAAGATAGAACCGCGCGGCGGGATTGCAAGAAGTGCAAAGGAAAATAATGGCGGTGGTCAATGGTAATAATGGTCAGTTGCAAACAACAGACAAAATATGACACAACGTCAAAAAATGCAAAGTGTGGTTAGACGGCGCACTTTTTTCAGAGGGAAAAATAAATTATTGCTTGTTATTTTAGTAAATGTTGAGGAAATGTGTGCATTATTTTTCCTGTTGTTGTGAGAAAAAAGGTCCACATTACAAATTATTTACCTTTTAAAAATGTAGTTAAAATATTGAATAGCGCCAACATTTAAAAAAGCAGAGAGTTTCCATAAATCAATTTTTACATCACAATTTAGGGTAGCGCGTGTGCAGTAAACTGATTTTCTTATGTTCTCTGATCTTATCTTTCTTACTTTTAAAAGTCAAAATCTCCTTGGTGACTGTTGTAGAGTGTGTGCAGTGTGCAGTACATACTAAACAGATTTTTAGTTCTCATACATCATCATCATGATCATGATCAGTGCATTGATTGGAAAAATGTGTAATCTTAACCAATCGCAATAATTTGACACACACCCAAAAATTCCATATTTTTATGCACAATTCATAAACATCTATAATTATTTAGTGGCAATCACATACCCAACGGACTTCTCCCCTTCAGCTTCGTCATCATCATCAGGATGATCACAATCGCGAGCAAGATCTTCGCTGTATCTTATCGAAAGATTTTTGTTTACCGGTGCACCCCCATCAATTACAGAAAAATGACAACTCATACCAATATACCAAATTAGTCTAGGTAGTTATTATTGGTAACAGTAGTGGCAGAGAGGCAATAACTCATTCAAGTGATTCCTCAAAGAGTTGCAAGTGATACGGTTGAAGTTGGGGGAAAATGGGCCCTTTTGCTCATCATCAAATCAACAGACATTTTAACGATTCTTTGGGGGGAAAAGCTTCCTGAGTCCTTGCGTTCCTTTCGTCGAATGCAACGTTTTTCTAAAAGGTAAATAGTCAATAGACGTAATTGAAATAGCATCATTATACATACAATAGTTAAATCGACCACGAACTGGTAGGTATAGAGCAGACAGCGTCCTACTCATAAAAGTGACATGCTCGTTTGCAACAATTAATAATAAACCGAACAATATAAAATGTAAATAAGTTGCGAAAGCGGAAGATTTTCTAATAAATCACAGTAACTGTTTAAGAGACAGTTGGACGAGCAAAACGTCCAATCCCTGCAAACGGTGTCCTCTGATTT
>JAHZNE010001020.1:0-11887 GCA_027744055.1 Callyntrura sp. NNG-2020 | reverse complement strand
CGCGTTCAGGAATAGATAATTGGAAGTTATCAGCCAAAATTACGATGTTGTCTTTTTTAAGTTGTTCCAAATTAGAGGGTTTTGCTGTTATTTTGGAAAGAGATTCGAATTTTCTTTTTTGAGAACTGGTTGTTTTGTAAAAGGTTGTAGAATATACATGTCTGATAAAGTTTTCAAAATGATGGAAGACAGTGAGTGTTAGTTCCGAACGAACACAATGTAAGGCCTTTTCCTTAAGCACGTTAACTCTGATTGAAACGAGGATTTCGTTGATTGATGATACTGTTGCTGACAGAAGTGGAATGCCGTTGAAAGTATTTTTGACATCTGTGTCGTTTGTAAATGTTTGTCTAGTTAAAACTTCTTTAATAAATCTTCGTATGGATACAATTTGACGTTTTACAAAAAAATACAATTGGCAGATTAGCAAATTTTTGTGCATATCAGTAGATTCTTTTCCATCTTTCAATTGGTCGATTGCAAAGACGACGACGAGAGGAAGTACACGTTAACAGTGTGTAAAGTCGCTGAAGTGATATAACGGTTTTAAATGACTCATTTTCATCTGATTAAATTGCAATAAACTTTAGAATGAAAGCATTTAATATTTATCATACCCATTATAGAAGTTTAATTTACTTCACTTATTTATTACACTAGTTATTAATATTTACAACCAAAATCCTACATTTCCCCCTACATTGCTGCATGTGATACTTCTGCAGTATCAATGCTAATCATTGCTTGCTGATTAACGGCTCGATCACGGAAATGTTTTTTAGTTAATTCATCCTCCGAAGCCGTGTTGCACGTGACAATCAATACTACTGTTTTCACATTATTAGGACCGTCTGACAAAAATTGCAACTGTTTCGGATAAAGACCATTTGGCAAGCTGGATTTCCGTTCCGTGTCAACTCTTTATTTTATATACTTCCATTTAAGAGATTTATGTAACTATGCTTTGACGACGTAAATGTCTCAATTTGTCATAATTCTGGGATTAGACATAGCGATCCCGGAACCTAATTTTACATAAATAAACATTTAACTGTTCGTTAGTCAATTCGACGTTTGTCTAACTTATAAACATAGCTAGACTAAAATAGACTAATCCATTCATATTTTGTTACGATTTTTGATCGTATTTGATTTTAAATCGTTTTTCGTAATGCATGTTACATACCGCATTTTTTAAAGTGACAACACTCATCAATCTTATAAATCTTTAAAAGTTGGTTTTTCTAAAAATTGGGAAAGACAAATATATAACTCATACATGTGTATCATAACAATTTCAAGATAATCGTAAAGTTATTCGCCACACACTATAAATGATACTAACGGTAAAAAAAATCATAACAATAGGATGAAAAAATGCGCTGTTGTTGTAGAGGAACCGTTATCAACTTCTTTAATGAAAATTCAGTTCTTAAGTTATCAGTTCTTGTTGACGACGACATTGTATTATTGTTCCTTCTTTGACTGCCCCTAAATATTTCGTTACAAGTTAAATCTTTATATTGAATCGTCATGTTACTTTATTACCTCCGCCACTAAATACAGTTGTGTGTTAAATTAATTTGAGGATGCAAACATGCATTGTTAAGGAACCCCTCGTAGGTAACATTAACTTACATGACACAATACATTAAATATACATACATACACAAGCAATACAGTAGACTCATCTCTGGATGCTATCACTGAAAGAAAACCGTTCGCGTGTAAATATGTCAAACGTTTTCAGCCCGCAGAAATGCGCATACTGTATATTTGCTCGAAACGAACTTTGTTTCGTTTTTATGGCCGTGTAGAAACATTAATGACGAATTTGCGTAACGAAAAAATAACTACGAAATTTCCCATCAACGGATAATTACTAAAAATAAATAAGATACAAACACAATAATATCCAAACTCTACAAACACACACACTCCAGAAAAACAATAATTCTAAAAAAAATAAAGTAGTTGAAATGGCGGTTAGACGGGAATGAGGTAAACGGGGAAACAATATTCATAATATAATTTTGTTGTCATATCTTTAACTTCATTGTACGGCATACGATAACAAAAACATCACGTACACGATTTAAAAACAAAGAGTCATTCATTAACATCCTGCCGAAGGACCAAGCTATCTACCTTGACTACCTTAGGTCCGGGTTTCCAATCAAGGTGGGACCGGAAAGTAATAATCAGTATGGAGCATAAAATTGCATGATCACCTTCTATGAGCGTATACGGCGAATTTGCAAAGCCATGCTTAAGGTTGGGCTATAATACGTCACGATATAATACGTCGATATCGCTACTGTGAGGGACTGTTATTTTAAAATACTAATCGAGTGTTTTCAAATAATGGGAATATTCATATACATGACACATAAGAATTGTAAATAAGGAGACCAATAGTTTTAATTACTTGTTTCCACAGCTTGGTATATATATATATATATATATATATACCACTCCTAAATTACATGCAACATATATATTTACACATTGCTTGTACCCTTGCACTGTACGATTGTAGTATGTGCTAAACTTATACCACGGTACCCGGTCAAGACTATTAGAATTCATATATTTTTAATACCTCTTTGAATATTTTTGATATTGTTTTTGTTCATCATCTTTCCCCTGTATGCTTATTCGTCCTATCTATATAAAAGAATGGAAACCAGGTGCATATGAGAGAGCAAAACTGGTTTCAGTTGGAGTTAACGCTTTGAAGTTAAAATCAAAACAGTGTATTGGACCTTTAATTGACCTCTGGAGGTCACCCAGTTCAGCCTATATCGCTGTTCAACTTGTCAACTTCACAATACGCTACTGTGGTGTAAGCAGTATCTGTATACCACATTTCAGCTCATTTAGACGTGTTTTACACTTTTACCCCTTCAGTCTCTCCACCCGGGCAGGTTGACCTCAAGTGCTCATCTTCGAACGCGTACGAGCCATTTATCACTACTGTCAATTAATACAAGCATTATTCATATCTTTGAAAAACAAGAAGTTGCTAGGGAGTAGTGTAGATTTGCTGCTGGGGAGATCACCCTGCCCAAAAGGGAAACACCCGCTAAAACTGTAGGAACGTTTGTTTAAAGTGAATTTTGAACCAACTATAATGACTGTATTAAAATGAACAGCTATAAGTTGGCACGAAAAAATGTATTTAACAGTTTAATTTGTCTGTCCATCTACGTGGCCACACCATGAATGATGTAAAAGTGTATTTACAGTTAACAGTTGATAAGTTGTAAGTGTCACCTCGGCGCCACCACTGATTTAATTACACAACATTGACATTGCAATCTGTCTTGGAAAAATTAAAGATTGATTCGGAAATTGGAAGTAACATCTCACATGCGTTAACTTACCTTGCGGTACTACTACTATCTGTTGTTGTAAGTGAAATATTAAAATAATCCGTTTGAGTTAAAGACGGTTATAGTTAGTTTATTATAATTAAGATTAAAGTGACCATTTTTTTTGTTTTCAGCTGTTCCTCCGATCCTTCCTGATCTGCACAATGATGCGAATGCCAAGAAACGGCGGCGGTGACAACAATTTCATGTTGGCTTGGAGACGGTTTGTAAATCGGATTCGGAGGACCATTACCATTGTCTGTACCCGCCTACTTCGAATCCTAACTATTATCTTTCGGATAATTACCGCAGCCCTGTGCCTAGCTCGAGACAATCCCTACCTGGCAGGGGTCAAGACATACAAGTCCCTCCGACTAACGACGAGCTTTCTCGTGAGGTTGGAAACTAATCTCTGCGAGAATGCGTTTCAACTTTTGGGCGGTTTTGTACAAAGACTGGTGTACAGACGGGAGGAGAGAAGTTTGATAAAAGCGGTCTTTTTGCTGTTGCTGCTGAATGGCGTATCCGGTGCCCTTTATTTGTTTGACCTGAGACCGTTGATGGCTGTGTACACCTCCAACATCAGGTATGTTCAGGGTCAGTTCACTGTTCAAAGTTTGAGGCTTTAAAATTTGTTTAGTTTAAAATGCGTCTTCATTCACCAATTACCCGTTGCCTTTTGTTGGTTTTTTTTCCAGATTTTTAATAGGACAACTTCAGTACGTCCACCCTGCCCACGAGGAACTGAAGAACGTCATCGTAAATGTGGTCTACCGCGACCATTTCTGTGTATTTGGAACAATGCTCCTGAAAACGTACGTAATTGTCGTACCTGCAGCCATGGTGGATTATTCGATGAAGGTAAAACATCACGAATAACCCTTAAATCCTCCAAGATTCTTTGGCGCGACAAGTGACAAGTGGTTCAGTTTCTGTTCTCCCTTTCAGGAGAGCCTGTACCAATTGGTGGAGTACACTTCTCAACTCTGCCGCATCCTACTTCCGATACAACCCTGGCTTATCTTCTGGACAGACGGATTCACCATCAAGTCCTTGCCTGCTCAGATATCTACTCTTCTTCTTATCGCATTCTACCTCCACTTCAAATTCACCCTCGAAATACGCCGCAGTCTTCGGAAGTGGTGGCGGGCCCTCGTCACCTGTGACAATATTGCAGGAATCAATATCTTTGCCACGGCCGTGGTGAAGTCCTCGAAATACGCCGCAGTCTTCGGAAGTGGTGGCGGGCCCTCGTCACCTGTGACAATATTGCAGGAATCAATATCTTTGCCAAGGCCATGGTGAAGGTTCAAGTTACGAGCAGCAGAGAATCCACCATCGATGACGAGTGTACTATTTGCTGTGAAATTTTTATCTAACCCCAAGGTTCTTGCGTGTAAGCACACTTACTGTAAAAATTGCATCGACACCTGGTTTAGGCAACTGAGGATGATGAAGGTCCAGACAACGTGTCCCTTATGTAGGGCGAAAGTGGTGGAGGATAATGATTTTAAGGATGGTTCTACCGTCGATTGGAAAGTCGTATTTTAGTCAAGATTAAATTATTATACCGAAAGATGTCCCTAACAACACTTTTCTCAGTGAAATTTAAAATTTTTCTGATTTAAAATTAATTTAATTAAATCTTCATGTTAATCTGACTAATAATTATTTTACTTCTGTTTGGTAAATGTACAATAATTGTAATTAACAGTTCAGGATGAAATAACAATGTACTTTTTGAAGAAACCAATTATTATTTAGGCTAAATAATTTAGTTACAAATTATAAATGATTTAGCAGCAGCATGTTTACTGCCAGCGAAATGGAGATGTGCATACAGGTTAAAGGGGTAGACTCGTCGATAAAGGTCCCCGAGGAAATCATCACCTTGAGGGGATTGCACGACCGGTAAAACCGCCTCTCCCATTTGTCCCCGCGAGGGGAAATGCGCTTGGTTCGCCTTGTGCGCATCAACTGGACAGTTTCTTTGGAGGTGACATACACGAGACTCATGATTCCAAACATGGCAAATATGGCCAAGTAGCAATCACAGAAGATGATCAGCATGATGACTGCCAACTTTGGGGAGGTGCTACGGACCAGGGTGACCACAGTGAAGGAGGCTACGGACGTGATGGCAACAAGAATGGTGAGAATGAAGGGACCTCTTTGGAATCCATTCATGGTGTCCGTTATAAGTTGTAGTTGGCGGAAAATGGATCCCCGTTTGTATATGGATATGGGTCTCCATGCAAGGCTGAAAGCGATGCAACCCTCCAGACATAATTCCCGAAATCTAAAAATCAAAAGGAAGAAAGTGTTCAACTGTACGTGATCGATACTATTGACTGATAACTTGTAAGTATTGCTTATCATACCCGTGAATGTTATCTAGTAGCGTGATGCATCCCATGCTCTGTCCCATGACAATGGTCACAATCACCCCGGTCAAAGCATATGACCACATCCAAAAGTTAACCAGGAACACCGTTGCCTTTACCCCCAAAGCGACAATTTCCTTCAGGAAATGATTATCCGACTTGCATTGAGGAATTAGCCAATAACCGACGAGGGTCGCTCTCCGAGGGTTTTGCCAATGCAGCAAAAAGACAAATGCGGCGGGGAGAACATCTTTGGTGAGAAGGACTGCATGAACAAATAAGAGATTCATTCGTTCCACCAATGATCGTTCCATAAAGCATTTCGGCTTTCTCGGATACTTTGCGTCAAATTGGATGAGGCCATTGATGAAGGCTGTGAAATCGTGAACCTTCCCCCGGAGCAAAGTCAAGTATGCCAAGAATGCGGTTAAAAGGACCAAATACAGGCGAACCAAGGTGTCTTCAGTGGAATCCTGCCTGCCAGGTTCCGCGGACGTGGTATTTGTGTGATATGCCCCCTGCAGGATCCCCAGGAGTAGAAGGGCTGATAACAGAGAAAAATAATTTTTTTGTTTCTGCAGGCTTATGGTGCTTGCAGGTCGTAGGATTATTTCTGGGTTGGTTTTGTTGGTGGGAGTGCGGATGTACCACTCAAGTGGAATTGAATTAAAGGAGCTGTAAATTTTCTTGTTTCCAAAAAGTGCCAGAATAGAGGACATTTTTTCGTTAAGGGTAATATCACCGTTAAATGGTAAGTAGGTCGCGGGAACGCAAAGACACGATTAAAGCATTTTTCTGCTTCCGTCTGCACTTTATCAGTTCCGGGGATAAAATTGGTTGCTCTGAAAAAATAGAACACGAGCAATGTCTGATGTCTGCCAGTCATATCGCATGATACCATTATATCTATCGTCCTCTGTCCGAGCAAAATAAATTAAAAATATTTGTTGGAATCATGGCATCAGTGATGATGATGATGATGATACGCTCGTCATAAGTCAAAGGGGAAATAGGAACTTACAATTGGTAGTCTCGAAGTTCCTACAATGAACAACGTCACCAGATAATTGATGAAAATGGACAGCTCGGATCCATTATCGGTTAGTTTGGATCGTCATCCCATCAATCGTAAATCTAAGATAACAATGAAGCTGGCTTTTCAGAATATTCGTTCAAGATAGACTCCCTGACACGTGGAGCATTGTTCTGCTGCCCCCTGTCCCTGTAGTCCTGACTTTGCTAAAACCGAATTTAATTCAAGTTGCTCGAATGTATGGGGAAATTAATATAAAAAATAGGGGAAAGCTGAGCATTTACATAAATTATGTTTCATTCTTGCCAGCACAGCATATCCGATGCATTAGCTAAAGAAAGATACATCAAGCAATTTTCTGATATTCGGATAAATTATAATATACTCTCCTTAACATCCTATCTGATAAATGCACAAGAAACAGGTTTCCTCACAACTGGGTAGTGTTCCTGGACTATTTATTTTAGGAACCTACGTAGGTACGTCTGCACTTATCGTAAGCGTACAGCTAGATGGAATGCTATATAGTTGCTGAGATAAGCACTACGGATTCGTCGACGAGTCTCCTTCACTTATATATCTGAATGCTTTTCATGTAAACCGGGTTCCAAATGTTTTTCCAACTTAAAATTCTTCCACAATATAGCTAGAATAACTGGTGACAGGCAAAAATCGGGGAAAATATTAAAAATGCAGGAAAGGTAGAACGTCCTGAGAGAGACGCCGGAGAAAGTTTACTTGACGTCTGAGTGGCATTCTGTTGCATATTACATGACCATTGCAACAACCAATTCTTTCCAAAAATATTTAAACTAAAAAATTAACCGCCTTCTGACTCTTGAGTGACAGGAACAATTCTAAATGTTGGTGTAGGTTTGAGTAATGAGGACAGTGTCTTTGTTCACTTTTGATCTCCAAACACGAAAGCCACAGTAGTAGTTTTGTAGCAAACTAACGGACCGTGGAGTCGACTGGGTAGAACTAGTAATCACCTGAAAAATGAAGTCAAAATTTTTTGAATTTTGTTTCGGACGTAAACTGTCTCTGTTTTGCAGTAAAGTGCTCCTTGTTTCCCTTTTGATTCCCCAGTATTCCGCCTTAGTCATGGAAGAAGCAAAAACTGGAAAAATTAACGATAATATTTTCCCCGGAAACGCAATAATTGCACAAGTTGTGAAAAATATTGGGAGCGTCTTTCCGGATTGCGAACAAGTTTACGTGAAAGATAGCGACGACGAGATGGAGCATTTTGGGGACTTTATCTTTCCTCAGATGAACCGGGTCTCCGCGGGTGCTTATCAGGTGGAATATCTAGCCAATGTTACGTTCCGCAAGGAGAAAGACAATCATCGGTACACCCAAGCTTACTGTGCCCTAGCTATATTTCGGTTTCGAAAGGAATTCACTCCGGATATTGAGAACTGGATGAGGGACTCTAATGCCGAGAGATGATCCATTGTTACGAAAAGATGAGGACTACCACATTTTTATAACCAATGCCAATGAGCGTCTTGCGGACGAAATTTTGATGACGCCCACATTCGGGGCTAAAATTAAGTACAAAATCGGTATTTTTCTCATGAACCATGGCAGTGGTCACGTGGGTTGTAAAACGGTGGACTTTTATGGAGGACCCCGTGGGGCACCCCAATTGAAGACAATAACTGTTCCACATAAGGATGGTGCAAAGGTCGACGAGTTATTTCCTGATATGACTACCCAGTTTAACCAGAAAGTGCTGCGAGTGTCAGTTCCTCGTATCCCTTTTCGTTTGGAGATCCGAAAAGGTGTTGATGGAGAGTACCACCCAGTGCGAGGTTTGTACACGTGGTACTTTGATGAAGCGCGGAAAAAGTTTAATTTTTCATATCACATGTTTTACTCATCCTTTGGGGGAGGAACGGGGAAACAGTTGAAAAATGGTACGTGGGTGGGGGCATTGGGAGACGTTTTGTACGGAAAGGCCGACATTGCCCCATTCATTGGGATGGTATACGGAAGACAAAAGTACATTGGCTGGTCCGAAGTGGTGTCTTACGAGTGGATGCTCTTCGCTACGAAATCTCCCCAAAAAGTGTTTTCTCCCCAGGCCATTTTCTGGGCGTTCACACCAGAAATGTGGATTTTGTTTGGGTTCGTTTTGATGGTGACTTCCCTTGCCCTGAAAATGTTGGAATGTTTGTCGGAATATTTTGGGAAGGAAAACAGATGGAATTTCAGCTGGAATATATTTTCCGCGTTGTGGTACATCTACTCCACCCTTTTGGAGCAAGACAAAACAATTGGGCAGATGAGAGCTTCTTCGATTAGAACGCTGGTCATATTCTGGCTCCTCTATGCGTTAGTCACCACTACGGTCTACCGGGGTAAGCTAGTGAGCTTGATGGCCTTTCCGGTAGACGCCTGGGTTCCGATGACCTTCGCAGAGTTGGCAAATTCTGACTATAAAGTCGCTTTAAACACAGTGGGGAAAGGTGAGACACGTTTTGTAAATTCTATGGCATATGTCACGTGTTGAAGATGTTAATTGTTTAATTTAGCTGGTGCAGCGCACGCTTGGATAAGCTCGTCAACCAGCCCAGCCATGCAGAAATTATCCCCCCGGCTGGAACTCATTCCCGAAGGGGATAAATGTATGGCCAGGGTCCTGAAGGAGCGATTGGGCTGCATTATTACGAAGGGGTCCCTTGACTACGTCATGGTGAAAAACCTGACTGATAGAAATGGCCACGCCCCCATCACAGAATCACACGACATTGGAACGTTTACTAAAGCCGGATGGGTACAGAAAAAATCCAATTATTATCCACCTGACATTTTTATCAGTCAAATGATATAACGGCAGTAAATAATTTAGAGACTTATTTTTTTTGTAGAATTTTGAAAAGCGGGCGGTTTTCAGCCACATCTTTGATCGAACCCTGCAAGCCGTCGTCCAAATGGGAGTGGCCGCCAAGTGGTTTCAAATGGACCAGGATTTTGTGCGACAGGAAAGAAATGAGTGGTTGCGGAGGAGTAACCAGTCCAAAATCAGTTTTACCCAAGACGATGACCCAAAACCTATGATTTTGTTGCAGTACATTGGTGTGCTCTTTATTTGGGCAGTGGGCATATTTGTGGCCATATTTGAATTCGTCTTGGAATTTGCATTTTTCTCACGGTGTAAGCTTCAAGTTATGCTTAGGTTTGCTGTATGGCAGAATTTACCTTTCTTGTAGCAGGTTTGGTGGTGGTCCACATGAAACAATTACCTTGGATTCCTAAAATAATTTTTGATTGAGCATAACAATGTATTTAAAACAGCTTTGTCCAAAACATTGTACGAAAACCAGTTCAGAGAATAAGTGTATAATGACAAATAATCATATACAGATAGGAATGAAGATAATTATCTACGAAGGGTCCTAAAGCTCATGTGGTTGTACTTTCAAAAGTTATTAGTGAAATTTTTTTACTCTAACGGCGATCTTAACACTGACATATATCATGCCATCACAAATATGCAATTTTCTTCTAAATAAAGATATATATAGACAGTTATGATACTATGAGAGACGATTGTTTGAGAAATAGCGGTACAATATATTTATGTATTCAAGAATGTCTTATATTTGTTTAATAATTAAATCCTTTTCCCATAACCACTTGATTATATGTTTTTTGTCTAGTTTATTCTTATCAATTTTTTTCCTTGTAAAGCCTGAAAAGACAGGTTAAGTCAAAAATGACGAGAGTATACAAGTTTAAACAGTAACCGTCCAAATTGAAAGTGTTGGTAACACCTGAATTAGTAAGGAGAATGGAGCAGGAGCACCAGAGGACATGACAATAAAGAATAGACTTGACCTGCGGCCAATACTGTGAATACAAAATTAAATATTTATTTTCTTTTATTTCGCGTGTGGTAGAAAAGATAAAGTAGAATTGTGTGATTCCATGGTTTTATTCTCATATGGAAAGTACAGATAGGTTGTTCGTGCCACCTGACCCAATGCGCAACGGTTACTGTTTAATCAATTGATAAATATTAAAAATTGGAACATGAAGAACAGGATTCTAAACGCAATTCGGTAAAAATCAGTTTTGCAAAAGACAATGCCCGACAGTTTTTCCAGACAGCGATAATATAATATATGAATGACAGAATGACAGTACCACAGACAACGAAAGACAGATCAGGAAGGAGCAGGGTATACACGACGAATTATATTTTAAGTTATTTTTATACAAAATGAATGCTTTGATGGACGGATGTTTGTAACCGTAGAACTTTTTACTTGGAAAAATAAGAAAAGACGCCCGAAAAAGTATGTTCAACGCGTTAGTGGCAATATGCTTGATTTGCATATTTCCAACGTTATGCATTAACCAATTTCCTCAAAACTCCCGCTAAAATATTAGCAGCGTTCTGACTATTGAGTGACACGAACAACACCAAATGTTGGCGTAGTTATTAGTGATGATGGTGTCTATCTTCCCTTTTATGGACAAACATGGAGCTTCACATCACTTGAAGTAATTATATATTCATTCCAATATATTCTTAACTATTTATTACAGCACGCCCCTTTAAAGTCAGCACACCAGTCGTCCTCATATAACCATTCTTATACGAACGATTGGTATTTCACGAGCACTTTTCCCCCGGCTATTTTAGTGAACCATTGGAATGCTGCAGTTATCATTTAGTTTGATTGCCATACCGTTTACATGGGATAAATATTATCAAAAGTGCACTAGTGCAGAGCAAAACTTGATGTTTAATAGTTTAAGTGCGTATCTCACTGTATATTATGAACATTGTGGAAAAAGTAAATGAATGATCAAATGTACAACCCTTGTTTATTATGTAGCATACATGTGGCATTCTACACCAAAATCATTTCAATTCTGGCGTATCCTTGAAAACGGGTTACAGATAGCATTCTCAGCGCATATGTCATGATTAGACTATAAACTAATATGCAAATGCATACTTTTAACGCGTGCACCGATCAATGTGAGTCTGGGTATGTATCCATATCACATAAAAATAAGTCATTTAAGAGGTACTTATTTTTGCATATTTTGCATATTTTGCCATTTTTCCTGCATAT
>JAHZNE010001019.1:0-30644 GCA_027744055.1 Callyntrura sp. NNG-2020 | reverse complement strand
ATAAATACCCAACATGTAACTAAATTAATGTACATTAACGTAAATGACATATCATAACATGAACTATTTAGGAGGTAAGTCAAATTTGGTTTATTGGCAAACATTGCCAACGACTAAACCCTTAATAGAAAAGAGAAAATTACACAAAACGTTCCCTGTTGTAGTTTGCATACACTACTTTCAGACATGCATTGTTCTAATGAATGAATGATGAAATACCGCTAACCCTAAATTAGTTCACGGTAATGACGAAGACATGAAGGAAATGGTATGAATTTTCCATACAATGGTGATATTCTGCTGATGACTTCCACATTTCAAACTTGACTGACTACTTACATTGAGTTTCATTTAGGATCTGTAATGAAGAGGAAACTCACATTGTTCTTTTATTATTATCATCGCCACATCATCATCATCCTACTAGGTATCTTGCTTTCATCACCACACTTAAATTACCTTCCATTCTCTTAGCTTTTTAACAAGCAACTCAACTTTACTTATACAACAGGCTTCTTGTTTGTTTTCATCTTTGTAACATACACGCGGTAAGACGACGCGTTTCAATATCACTTATTTCTTTCTACTTCCACACATTACCTTCTCCCACTACCATTAAAACTGACTTGCGTAAGCAGCAAGTGAAAACTCCGAGTCAGTCAACCGTGCAACCAGAGATCCTATGAACTTTTCCCAGATATTATTTTCCTATCTACTTTGATAACCGAAACTTTCAAGACGCACGGCGAGGTATAATAATAAATATGACGAGGCAAAACAGGAAAAAGGGCAAGTAAAAGCCAAGCATCCGTCCAACAGGCAGGAGGAGGACCAAAGCGATGAAGAAGATAGTTGAGAAAATACAACAGAAGGCTGGCTGAAGGGTTATGAGAAAAAGTTGAAAAAGAGAATAAGTTGGTGTATGTAGTACGTATATACCTATATAACTTATTTCGAATTCAGTGCAGCGTCCCCTGGGATGGCAATCCACGACAGTCACAACATTATGCGCTGTGCTAAGATAGATAGCTCTGGTGTGTTCTTCCTAGTAGAAAGGCCGAGATCTAAGATTTCACTACAACTGTAATTTTAAACATGTCCTATACCGTGGTAGTATGTTATATGGAGCGTACACAATGTTCTGAGGAGAGAAAAATGACGTAAAAATGGTATGAGCTACACTAACATTCCCAATACTTTCCGAGCCCTCGCGGAATCCTGTCTACAACAATGTGTGTACTTCTTGTGTGTAATCATGACAAATAATATGACCGACAAATATGCATATGAAATTACTTGTTCTACGCCTTAGAAACTTCACATTACACATACCACCACCAACGGCGGCAACAGAGTAACAGCTTCAAGCAACAAAACGCCACTTTGAAGTCCAAAGTCGTATATTTAACGGCAAGCCAGTTTTGTTACGTTGCCCTTGGAATTTGTTTTTCCCCGCTACGTAACTAGGTTTGTGCCCGTTTTGCCCTGGCTGCTTTCCTGGCTCTCTCTCTCTCTCTCTCTCTTCTGACAATGATAGGTTATTCACTTTGAAAAACTGTTGTGGCTTTCAGTTTTCTTAACAACAACAACAACAACAACAACAGCACCGACACCACAACGCCATAGTCTAATAAGAGAAGCAACAATAGTATAACTTGAGCATATTCAAGCACAGATATGTACACATTTCATAAAATAAATTTGCGCTCTCTAATGCATCCTGTCAGATGACGACTTCATTTCCATTTGTTAGGAGAATTTGTACGCCCTGAAAATGGTAACTATGAAAGTGTGAGAGAACGGGAATCCAAGTCAAAGAAAAAAGGAAGAAATTATATATGTGCTCATTTCACAATCCCATCATCAGCAGAACATTTTGTTTGGCATTACATTTCACTTTTATTAGGTTAGGACCCTTCTCTCTGCCACTGGCAGCAGCATCACAGTCAGCCACACTTTTTCCTGTTTTTCATTCCAAAACATGAACTTATTTATGAGAGTGCATTATTTTGCATCCAGTGGGGTCATTAGTGTCGCCTACTTTATATACAAGCTTTATTTTACGGTGGTGTCACAACTATTTCTACCAACAGTAGTATTTGACTCCTCTCTTTCTTTTTCTCTTTCTCTCTCTCATCCACAAGATGACTACCATACGACGAAGCGACAAGAAAGATTGTCATGCTCGAAAAGAATAACATATATTTTTTCCGAAAAATATATACTCCAGACATATACCCGAATCAGACAAGTTATTTATTGCAAAAATCATACAGTATATGCCTGCGTCATTTGGGCATATATCAACTGATGTGAGTTGTGCGAAGGAAAGTAAATAGAAAGTGAATGTATACATATCTTACTTCCCCATTACCACCATACCTTTGCTTAAGCTTGTTCCATTAAATAGTTGATAGAGGGAAGGTCCCAAAGTTTGTTGGATTTCTTTTTTTCTCTTACGTTCTGGTGTACAAAACGGGAAAACTTATTGCCATATATGTGTATTTGTGTGCATATACACACACAGACTGCCAAGAAGGTGCAAAGCTACATTATTGTAGCAGTAAAGTAGTGTGTGGGATTTCCAGAGAAAGTACAAGGATTGTTATAGCTGATGAAAGTGGCAGTTAAACAATCCAGCTGTGTTGTTGTCGTTGTAGTTTGTACAGGAAATCTGCGGACAAAAGAAAACATATGGCACCATGTAGCTATCACAAGAGTAATCATTTTCTCTGGCCAGATATTTATTACCTTTTTCTCCTCTGTGCCGTGTTTCTATCCTTTGGGCTTTTCCTCGTAGTTGGTAATTAAAACAAAAGGTTACTTTCTTACTTCCGCCATTCGTCTTGTCCATATAGGTCGGGAAAGGTGGTCAAAAATGTGTACCTTAGTAAAACTGCCTCAACGCGCATTTATACTGACTGTTACTTTCTGCCGGATTGTTGTTGTGCTTAACAAAGCGCATATTTCCAAGACAAGTACATTATTTTTGTATCTTGAAATCCAACTTACAATTAGCGGCATTGTAAGAAATATTGGAATACTACAAAAGGTCACTAAGCTCCAAGATGCCACTTGGCGCTGAATACAACCTCACTTTTACTATAAAAAATTGCCCTCGCAGCGGGAACATAATAATTGTTACTATTAACTTTGTAATGCACGTCCACAATTCACTCCGAGTATGGTCATTATTCAACCACATTGGAAATATGGATTTGTTCATTTGCCACGAAATATATATAATGGCGACGGAAATGGATTCAAAAAGGCTTTGCGATCCACTCTAATTGCTTCTCATTACGTAAAATCATTTCATGCGGGGTTTTCCTATAAAAATTAATGTTCGCTGTTTGTTACTTTTTTCCGTTTTCACTACCAACTCAACGACGACTACAAGGCATTTCAATTTTGTCCAACTGTGTTGTAAGTAAATTGCGTTAATAGAATGATGGACAGGAAATTGCTCTCCGGGAAAAGCATCGATCCGTATGCATTTGGTTAGAAAAATAATATTTTGGACTGTTTCATTTTTGTCCTTTAAAATATTACTCGAATCTTGAAGATTATCGTTTACATGGCGTATAATACTAATTTAAACAGCAAATTCTATGTAGTTCTATATAACCTGAAAACATTCTTATATGTACGTGTGGGGTCTTAATATCTTAAAGTATTAGATTAAAAAGTATCATATAAGTATTATCATACATATACGTGGGTGGCGTTATTCTTCCTTAAATGTGTCAAGTTTATAGTGATATACACACAAAGTATATTTCACAACGAAATATGTACGCTACTCACCAACAACGAGTTAATGCACATTGTCCAATTTTCTTGTAGTATATCCGCAGCAGATAGTTTAACGTCATTGAAGTATATGTTTACTTACACATGCACACATCCTTGGTATGAATGGGCATACAGAATGAACGTAGACTAACCGTAGGTTGTTTGCAGTCTTTATTTTCGTCTTGTGAAGCTAGTGCACTTCCTTCTAAAATAAAGATATCAATAGAGTATTTTCTGTATTTCACAGTTAAACAAACAGAACGTCTGCATTAATAGCCGAAATGTGAATGGTGTATAAGGTACTTCAAATAAACTCATCTCGTCTCCATCTTCATTTGAATCCATTAGCAAACGTTTAACTACATATGTATGCATAAACTGGGAAAAAGTGAACTTTTGCTCAGCACATAACCTCGTACAAATTAAGTCAAACTTTAGAATCACTTCTGAACTCCATCCTCCGTGTATCTCCTGCAGGCGGTTCCCTGGATAAATATACAATTATGCATATACCCTGGTGTGCCTTGTTTGGTTATCCGAGTCGACCAGCCAACACACAAGAAGAAGAAGAAGAAGAAGGGGTGAAGTTAAACTGAGAGCTTGTATATACAAAGAAGAGAAAACAACATTGTATTTACTCTAGATTCTAATTTAAGGTCGACACAAGCTTCTATATATACCAAAAACGCAAAACTCGAAAAACTCTCTAAAGTCCACTCTCTCTCCTCTCTCTCTCTTTCCCTCATTGCCTTTACCTATCTTTCTTTATAGTTATAACTTGGAAAAGAAAATGCTGATGACGATGATACGCCGTAGACATTGACATTACTTGAGTTGGAGTCACTCATCTACTAAGAACGAACCATCATCATCAGAATAGACTTGTTTCTTTCTCCGTCAGGCCTGGGTAAACGACTTATACACATCATACGAAAGAAATTTACTGATAGTTTGCTTTTACTTTTAGCTTCCTCTCTATTACTTCTTCACTCAACATTTCCCCGCTTTCGTTCCGTTGTTGAGATATTCAACTGGGTTCGCTTGTTAAATTTGAGAATAGCGAAAAAGTAAGTGTGTACAAAGTAAAGTTGTTCTCCTCGCTTCTTCCACATAATATACTTCTGCTGCCTAAACCTTTTTGTTGATTCACTTTTCCATTTCTTCAGAATGATGAGAAGATACCTTCATGGAGAGCTTACACTTCTTCTATCTGCAACTACACCGACCAAACCATTTAATTCGAACTCCCTTTCTCTCTCTCTCTCTCTCTCTCACTCTGAGAAAACTAGACATTTTTCTACACGAAGATGCAGAGACTCGGTTTGTAGCAAAGAATTAGAATTTTCTCTCCGTATAAACGTTGTACACATAATATAATTATAACAAAACGTTTTTCTTTTCGTAGCATGCTGAAAATAACAAAAGAGAACAGAGCACACACCCGTTGATATTACTATTATACTTGTACATCAAACTTCTCACTTATTTTTTTAAGTTTTGACAACGTTTGTGTGTTTTGTATGCAGCACAAAGGTATATTCCTACCAAAGAAAAGTATTGAAGAAGGTGAGCGTATTACGTATAGCAATGTATATACGTAGTTCACATAATAGTACTTTTTGTCGTATATAGTAAAGTTAAATGAGGGTCCGTAGACGCTGACAAGCAGAAAGGACCTTAAGCTGTTTGCTTTCGGCCTGACTACTTTAAATTTGTGTGTATGTGTGTGTGCGTGAATAAGAAAATGTTGGTAGAAGTAGTAGAAGGAAACAAGTAAACCGGGGAAAGACACAGAGAAAGAGAAGCTTTGTCAGAGAGAAAGGCAGGATATTTCTTAGGGGAGTAATGAAGTAGTTGTTGTTATTGTCTTATGTCGCTTCGTCAGTGTTGTGCAATCTTTTAAGGAGTCCCCTAGATAAAACAAATAAATGACTCGTTTACATTACTGTTTTATTTAGGTAAGTAAAAGCAAAATTAATAGAAAAATGCTTTTACGCCTTTTGTACATCTCTTTTCTCTGGTGTTGGTATATGGAAGAGAAACTACTGTTGTCTGTTTTAAAATTTTAGGGGTAGTGACATAAGCCGAATGTGTATGCCATTTAATGAAAAAGGACAAAATCAAACTTTTAAGGTACTTGCGATATATGTGTGGGTGGATATCAAATTGTAGTGAGGTCAATAAAAATACTTTTAGACAGTAATATTGGCAACAAAAGTTTTATAGGAGAGAAAATCGAAGAGGAGGAAATTGAAGTGTTCTCCGCTCAAGTAATTCTACTTCGAAATTAAGCACGAGCGCATTTAAGTTGAACGTAATTTGGGGAAAGGCCTACGCATTTTTAAGACGAAATTGCAAACATTCATGCTATACCGTAAAATTATAGATTTATGTACCATGTACACTACTTTGTCACATCCAGCAATATTATTCCCATTAGAAAGATGCTTATCTGGAGTTGATACGCTTTTCTCTTCTAAGAGAGTCTAGTATTCTCCAACTATAGTGGAGAAGAATGGGGGAAACGAGAAGATTCAATGAGTTCTATAACATGTAACTTTGCTTGTCTGATGATACGACCGAGACGCGCTTACACGTACATCTCTCCACACTCAGTAGACACGAGGACACAATCGTATCAAGACAAGCCGTGTGGAGAAAGAATAATAGGAAGCAGAAGGAGACTTACCGTTGGCAATTAAACGCATCTCAATTCTCAATAAGGAATTCATGAGAAAGGGCTGTTTTCCACATGAATAGCTTGATTTGAAAAGATTTGCTGATGCTTTCACTTCTATCTCTTCTCCTTCTCTCTCTCTCTATCTCTCAAGAAAAGTCCGGACTATGTCTTCTTGGAAATGCTTACTTTGTTCCACGCTGATGTACAAAAGTCGACTTTATTATAAAAAAAGAAAGTGAAGAGGGTAGACAAGATGGAGTGCATAAATCCATGACATATTGAAATCTAATAATATACCATTTGCTCTTACAGCAGACATGTCAAATCTCTAGCGTATTTCCTATAAGATTATGATCGCTGTATGAACAAAACCCCTTTTCTTTCCAAGACTCTATCAGAAGGGTATTAAGCTTCGTTGCTATATGTTTTTATAAGAGTAATTAAACAATGTGGGCAAAGTAATTTTGCAAGAATTTTATTTTGAAGCAGAGTTGCTGGAATTTCAGGATATAATGACGTCGTTTTTTATCGTTTACGAGAAAATATAGGTAGACGCACAGCAGGAACATCTTGTTTAGTCCTTACTACACACACACTCTACAATATATCGTTTTCTTGTTTCTTTACAGTAATTTTCCTTCTACATGTCCTTATTTATTCCACTTGACAATATCATCATCCATACATTTTACTTCTGCTTCACGGAAGAATGGACCATTTACACAATGTGTCTGTGAATATATGTAAGTGTACAAGTACTTGAGTTTTTGTTTGCACGTCACACTCCTACTTTTACTCATCGTCATCATCATCAGCGTTAGACGCGTAGGCAGTGAAGCATGTGTTCTTATGCTGTGTTTGACTTACTCCTAAAACACTTGTACATTACACATACATTATGGCGTAGCCATTTCATTTCACTTATACATTACTTTAACGTTCCTACATTATCTACTAACATAATGCACACATGCTCGTATTGCTGCCACCCCCGAGAAGAAAGAGAAAGAAATAAAGAAGTTGCAAAAAGCAAGCATAAAGTCTCTCTGGGAAGAATCATTTTTGGATTTTTACTGCCAACTTCTTTCTTTTCTCTCTTGTTCGTCTCGTGAAAGTAAGCACATAAAGTACTTACTTTTACCTTTTACTTCCTCCACAAAAGTCTTCATAGTTTTCTCTTTTTTGTCTAGTCCTTCGGGTGAGATACAACAAACGTTAGCGTTATCCTTCTAAAGGTAATACACAATGTGGCTAATGTACCTTAGCTTTAATCCGTACCATGGCTTTATTGGATCTCGTGTTATTGCTATTGCCACTCTGGATTTTTTCGAGCGATTATTATTGCTATTATTATTATTCGCATCATCAGAAGCATCATGGATGTTTATTATTATTATTATATCTTCAATGAATAAAATGTAGAAAAGCATTTCTTGTGTGCCATCACTGTGCACATTTTTCCAAGTGCCATCACCATATATTTTTGTATGTCTTCTTTCAAGTTGGTTTTCTTTGGAAAAGGAAGTTATTCCTTGTGACTAATAAAGTATCAAAATGAGAACAAGAAAGGAAAAGGTATGCTCTCTTTCTTTTTACACTATCGTATGTGAATAGAACGGTAGAGTGGTGTGCAAAAATCTATGACAATTTTGAAATGAGAACTTCTGATGTGGTGTGATGCGATCGCAAAGAATAAAGTTTCTTCAAATAATGTAAAGAGGACTCCACTAGGCAAGAAAATGGAAAGAAGCGACAGCCACTACTGGAAGACATGTAGTGAGAAAGAGAGAGAGAGAGAAGAATCGAGAGAGTTAGAGAGGGACCTCAACCCAACCTCTTGGTCTTGATCTGGCATTGCATTATAATGGTGACACCATACATAAGAAACAGGATGTAGTGCCTCGTTCTACCAGTCACATACGGATCATAAAGAATTCTTTTTGTCACATTTCTTTCGCCCCATTTGAACTTGTGCAGGGAGACAGAGACAGGACGAATATCGTCGTCTTAGTTGAAGAGGAAGGAGCCTCCTATGGTTATTTTACGGCTGCTGCTGACTTAACTTGAGTTGAAGTTGAGCGTACACTACACGAGTTGTCGTCGTCGTCTAGTGGTTGTAGTTGCGTTACATTCACAGTCCGCCTAGTTACACAAGCAACGCAATAATACCTACTAGTGGCGGTAGTGATAGTGATGATGGTCATGTATAAATGCCTGTGTGTGTCCGGGTAGAAAAGGAGTAGATACACAGGACTGAAGAAAATTTTCGACACAATTCTCCTCCTTGTGGCGTACAGAGCTCATAAACAAGACGCAGAGCTTCATTTCCCTGCTTCCTTTTCTTTCCATTCTCTCACATCGTCTTTACTCTCCCTAATATATCTGCACAATAAATGTATGTGTGCATGTGTGCTTTGTTAGATTTTTCTTAAAGCAATGCGTACTTGCTCATATTTCAACTGGTTTTGTGTGGTTGCTGGCATTAGTATTATGAGTGGTTGGTGGATGATTTGGCTTCTTGGGCTTTCCCGTTCCCCTGTTTTTTTCTCTTTGGGCAGAGACAGTTGGAGAGGTATGCATACTATAGCGGACTAATGCATACAAAATATTTTTTTCTTTTCGCCGAATTAAACAGGACGTATCTGTACGGATAAACTATTTCTACAAAGAGGAAGGGAAAATGTTAGTCTTTTCCCCAGATATACGAGTATTTGAATGTTCTACGGGGAAAATACGTCAACATGCTAATGTAATCATTTTAAGAGAGAAATATACACATGAAACTAGCCATGTGGATATTTCTCTTAGCTGGAGTTTTTATTCATGCCACAAAAATGCTGTGAGTCGAGTTAGCCATCTAGAAGGATAATGATTTTAATGGGATATTATTTTAACGGAAAAGCTTTGTGCGTAGCTTTTAAGCTGACAACTTTATGTGGAAAATTTAAAAAGGAAAGTAAAAATTACAACTCTCTCGTCTGTTTGGAAGTCCATTTACTTGCCGTTTTATTGTCCCAGTTCATAACAGCTTACGACTTCTTAATTGACAAGCGTGCAAACATGAAAAAATGACTAGGGTATCTTAATACGTTCACTTTTATGATGTCGCGCCATTTCATAGTTCTTTTTTTTATCAGAATCCCGTTTAAAACTAACACAGGGATGCTTCTCCTATGATTATGAGACCAATTTTGGAACAAGCTGTTTGGTTGGTGGTTGTTATCGTGCTTTATTTAAAAATAGCTTCTTATTGGATTAAAAATTTCCTAAGTCGTTGTCAGTGTCAACCGGCACCGCCCTGTTATGATGATTTTAATGCCATTGTTATTAAAATCTTGAATGGATAATGGTCACAATGTAATGTACGATGTAAACAACAATATAAATTGTGCAAACTTCCTTCATTGTTCTGATAATAGCCTTTATTTACGTTAAATTATACCATTTCCTATTATATATGACTCTTCCGTTGTAATAATAGCAGCTTTATTATGTTTAACGAACTGTGTTGGGTTAATAATAGAGTAAATTTATGCTTACTTGTTCTGATAATAGCCTTTATTTACGTTAAATTATACCATTTCCTATTATATATGACTCTTCCGTTGTAATAATAGCAGCTTTATTATGTTTAACGAACTGTGTTGGGTTAATAATAGAATAAATTTATGCTTACTATATCACGTAGCTAAGAAATGAGCTAAAATATATGTAGAAAGGTTTTGTTTTTTGTACACCAACAATATTGTACTCTATATTGACATTATAATGGACAGTGCTATGTTTTTAGGTAAAATTTTTAAAAAAATTTCTATTATTTCAACGATATTAACAACAAACCTCTATAAATTAAAAAGGCGACTGGTCGTACACCATTGCCTATATTTTAAAAACATTAAAACATGAATTCAGTTTTTATTTTTCAGTTTTAATTATCTACATGTATGCATTTTTTAAAGTCGCAAGATTGTTGGTTTCGTACATTATGTTGACTGGACTTGATTATAGAAGAAGTGAATAGATATATTGAAATCTATGTGTGCTTTAAATTAAAGTAGTTATCTTATCCGATATTTCATGTATCCTGTATGTGTATGTATGTTTAAGAGAGTAAAATAAGGACTATTCAAAACCCTCTATTTATTTAAATCGTCATACAATTGGATCTATCTATCTATATTATTATTGTTAATACTAGTATTGAGAAACGAATATACGGCTACCTACTTTTCTTACTACTCAACGTACAATGGCGATCAAGGTGTCATTCGACATCGAATCGACAGGAATATGGAGATTTTTTTATCTTTGCAATATTACGTAATATCTGAGGTGAAAGTTATTTTTTTTAGATTTTTGCTTGGATCGGAAATGACTAAAAAGTGAATATTTCCATTTCATTAAGTGAAAAACATTTCATATCATCCCTTTGTATTCAAAGTCGGGGGTGTGGGAGGTTCTACATAGTTATTAACGGTAATGAATAACAGACATCCTAGGTGACATTCGGTGGAAAAAAGTATTTCTTTGTAATTGTGGGTTTACAAGCTTGATTTGTGATAATCTATTTAATGAATTCCGGTGTTGAGAATTGATTGTATAACGAACTACTTTTGTGTTGCTTATCGTACAAAGGTTGACCAATGTTTCATTTTAATCATGAGAAACTGGAGATGGGATTGTGGTGTATAAGGTCACGCCCTTGACAATATCTGAGGTCAAATTTCAAATTGTTATGCTGTGTTGCGTTGATAAATCAACAGAAGAGAAACCGTACGTTCTCGATGAAGGAAAAGTACAATAAATATAAATACTTCGTATAGTTTGAAAGGGTGGAGGGTGTACAGGGGTCGAAAGAAAATGTACTTAAACATTCACTTTTCCTTTAGAAAATATAAAAAGCAAACAATATATACATTTTTACACAGTTAATTTTTTATTAATAAAATCTTCTTACAACATAGTCATCAACTGTGGAACGTTAAAATAACTAAGAGATAAAAAAAAGTTTTATGTTTAAGGTTGCTGTTAATGTTGTTTAAGCATAATCGCTTCCGTTTTTATTCCTTTGGGCCAACTTAGCCCATTTTGGAACAAATCAGAAAATTTTGTTTTATCGGAAATACAATTTTCAAAGTAATAAGCGTTCAACAAATATAAATACTTCGTTTAGTTTGAAAGGGTGGAGGGTGTACGGGGGTCGAAAGTAAATGTACTTAAACATTCACGTTTCCTTTAGAAAATATAAAAACAATATATACATTTTTACACAGTTAATTTTTTATTAATAAAATCTTCTTACAGCATAGTCATCAACTGTGGATCGTTAAAATAACTAAGAGATAAAAAAAAAGTTTTATGTTTAAGGTTGTTGTTAATGTTGTTTAAGCATAATCGCTTCCATTTTTATTCCTATTTGGGCCAACTTAGCCCATTTTGGAACAAATCAGAAAATTTTGTTTTATCGGAAATACAATTTTCAAAGTAATAAGCGTCCTATATTTATTACTTTGCCTACGGACACGATGACGGCAGAAGCGGACTAAGAACCTTAGCTAATGGATTGATTAAATAGAGAAAGCAGCATTCTATCTTCGCTTCAGTGTCCGTCCGTCTGCAAATATTTCAAGGACTAACAAATGAAAATATGAAATTAGAAGCGAATAAATGACCTGACAAAACCGGAATTATTTCAAAATGCTAATGGTCATATATTGTCATACGGTGATACAAACAGCAGCATAATGTAAAAGTACGTTTGCATGCTTTGGTATATATGAAATTATCCATTTGAAGGTATCATGGGATCAAATATCAAAGTAAAAATTACTATAATCCCAAGAAAGAATAACAGTTTTAAATTCGGATTTTGGAAGTCGATAGGGGGTCACACACTCTTGTGAGCTTCCTCTGGCACAGCAGAAAATGATCAACTACTTAATGTCGCACCGCCTGTAGTTATTCTGCTGTTTTATTACATCCATTTTGTTCAAAGTCTCTTGTGCTGTTATATTTTGGTATTTTTCGAGATCGGATATCTTAGTGAAATCATGCGTAAACGACATTATATAATGAGCGAGAGCTACAGAACGCAGGACGTATAAACTAAACACTTATCGACATAATAATGTCGCATGATTTGCTGTCGTATTAATTTGATACGTAATAGCTTTGAAAACTATTCACAGGTATTATCTACTTGAGAATATTACAGGAACCTCCGGGGAAAAGTTCTATTAATAACATTGTCTCACGTAAAATAAGGATTGCTCTTTTCTTGTATACCTAAGCAGTCAATATATCTACGCAAAAATTCCAGGTTTTTCATATTTTATGTTTTAATTACAACATAATTCCTTTAATTTCCTGAATTTTGTTAAAATTTTTAGAGCGTATGATCTATCATGATTATGATGGGATCGACCCTGGTTGGTGACATGTCGAAATTGGGCTATCGTTCTAGAGGCGTATCGACACACAAATTCTGCAAATTCTTTCAGCATTTTTGCGATTAGAAAAAACGTCGTTCTACTCCAGGTATTTCATTAATGGCAAGATCGACTCAAATTAACTTATTAAAAAATTCTATTATAATTTTTCGGCTTGCACACTGCACACCCGACTTCATGTCCACCTCCCATTAAAACAGTGACTCTGTATATTACGATCTATTGATAAGATTAAAGATAAAAACAAACATACAACCCTATATACCTTTAGATGGCGTGTTTTGAACACACATCAGCCAACTTATTCATATCAATCAGAAGTGTCGTATTTATGAGAACTTTAAGCTACCAATTTTTACAATACCCCACCCAGGAAAAAAACTTAAATTTTAGCTCGACGCAAAAACATCACCCTGAGGAAGTATACAAATGTTTTTATCTACATATACCTTATTACTTATTATTGTTCTGTATTCTTCGATCACAATTTGGTGGGGGTAACGAAACATTGAGCAAATAATATTACTTTAATCACCCTGCATTTAGCCCGTCCCCATACCTTTTTTCCTCTCTGCCTGCCGCGTGTTTACGCAGAGCCTGGGTCGTGCATTAAATTCCTCTAGAGAGAAAGTGGTAATTGCTTGGTGGGAAGTACAATAGTCAGATGTTAGCGAAATGAAAACTTTACGCCTTTCTTGTTTCAAATCTCATTTTGGAAATGCACTAATGGCGTAAGCAACTGAGGAACGCGTTTTCACGTGTGAGATGTTAAAATGTGACTTGTTTTACTTTCTGATTATGTGACGTTATGTCCGTACATTAAAGTCATTCCTGGGTTCATGTTTTCAAGACGTTTTAGTAGTTCACCGAAATTGTCAAGCTCTGTTGCTGTATTTATGTGACTTATACGGCGCTCTAGGTAGGAACGGAAAGCTAGTGAAAGATCAAATACCTAATGTAATAATAATACCATTCATTGTATAGTATATCACGTAACATAGCTATCATCGTATCACAAATGATCGTGTGGGGTTTGACTTGGCAGACGTTGTTGTTGCTGTGGTGTTGTGCCTTGGTTTTTGGTTTGACGTTACTACGTTACCAAAAAGATTAGAACGGCGGTGGGAACATGAGCTTCGGTTTTCATTAAAATGTACGTCAGAAACGGTCTAATATCTTTCCGTTTATTTATACAAGCAACAGGGAATAATAAACAGAGCCGTAAAATGAAAGATGCCTTCGAGTTATTTTACGCACAAACCTTGTAATTAAGGTGTGATATTAAGATACGGTTGTGGTTATCATGTTATGTTTATCACTGTCGCTATTAATTAAACTATAGCATGAATCACTTTATTTCGGAAACAGCAAAGATACCCGAGTGGTAAATGGTTATACGCCCACATTAAAATGAAAGATAAACGTTCACAAAGCTCATACCGGGTTAAATAAATAGTGTCGATTACTTTTGTACACTGACACACCTATTCGGTTCCTATTTTCCACTTTTATAGAAGTATGCTACAAATTTATAGACATTTTGTTTGATAAATTTACATTTTCAAACAAGAAAAAAATATCAATGCTACCTCGTGCGTTTAGACTTTCTGTGAAACATTGTATTTTGTATAGGGATGAAGACAGGTAGGGTAGAGTAGAGGTGTTTATACACATCCATGGACGCAGTCGCAGACACTTATTGCTTGTTAGGGGTTTTTGGAAGGTCATTTAACTAACGAATCTGACGATGGACATATGTTATATAGACTAACAATCACAGACTGTCAGTTAGTTTTATGAGAAAAAATAAGGAAAATTTTAAGTAAGCATTCTGCATTTAAAGTTATATTAAACTTTCCCGGTATGAGCAGTAACCATAACTAAATTTTAAGCAGAAGTATATTTTTAGCACTCCGTGTCTTGCTATTGTTGTGGGGGTAATGCGTGGGCCTGGTAGAAAGCAGTAGGTATGTCTTCTGTAAAATTTACAACTTTACCTCGTCTCCTTTTCTTCTTGACATCTGTGCTGCTTGTCTGTCAAAAGCAGACTTCCTTACTTTCTTGATGCGAGAAATCTTTTGTTTTTTCCTCATCATTTTGTGTAGTGATTCCAAGAAGTGTGAATTGCTTTAGGTGTTGCATTTTATTGCCAAGTATTCTGCTGTAAAGCACATAAACGGTGTATATGTGCATAGATACAAGTTGTACAAATGCATATACACAAGTAGCAAAAATATGTACGACGTAGGTTTACGAGTTGATAGATACCGAGAAAAAAATTCCATCGTTATCAACCGCATATAATATCTAAAAAGGACATTGTTTAGTGGAAAAGGCCATCTTAGTGCTTCAACTTGTAGGAATTGAGCTGTTGTTGAATGTGTTCATGCATGGGACACACATTCTTTTTAAAACTAGGAGCTTAGAGCACAGGAAGCGAGAATACCTCAAAGAAAAAGCTGCCTACAAAAAACAAAAAGACAAAACACGAGCATTGTTGTTGCGCCTCTCTGCCCATAAACACAAACTCTTATACTCTTCTGGAGAGAAGAAAGACAAAAATGAGATTACGTACGTGGCTGTGAGCGAAAAATAACTTCAAGTTGAATGAGGAAGAAGATGAGCACAGAAGCAGAATCACAGATGTGGCACGATAGAGTGAAAAACAAGACACAAAGAGTTTGACTGCCACTGCTGCGTTTCCCTTGCTGGTACTGGTACTTGGTACAATACTTGAAATGTATTGCGTCTTGTTTACCCAGCACAACCGGCTATTTTATCTTGTCCTTATTTCTTTGGGAGAAAAGAAACAAAGCAACGCAGATACTATTTCTCTGATTCAATGTTTGGCGTACAAAACACCGCAACAGAAATAGTAAACAGTAACTTTTACAAAGAATTCTCAGCACTTTATATTGTTATGCTGCGTTGTATGAATATACACCACAGTAGTACAAAACGAGAAGAAAGACAAAAATTTCTAGCGGCAGCTGGAGTGCTGTGAGAAGAGAGACTCCTTGGGAGCAACACACCAGACCATTATAAAACCTGCATTCCATGTTGTTTGGCTCGTGATGAATATGAATAGGAACATCTCAGGGGCCGAGGGGTGTCAGTGTAAATCTGTGTGGAAACACATTAAGAACAAAATTGGCTCATAAATATTGAGTCTTAATTTTCTTATTTATGGCTTACGACAAATAGCTTTTGATAATTAAGAAATATTACCGTATGCACACGGACCACTGCTACTACTACTCCTACGACTTCTATATGGTTCTGGTGTGCCTTATATGATATGGAGAGAGGAAGAAAAAGTACGGTGGGACGGCCACATAACGCATCGTTCTTATCAGCAACTCCAACAATTACTTTGACGGTACAATACACCATCACTATTAATGTTCTTTATGCTTCTCCACTATTCTCAGATGCAACGGGAGAAACCAGTAAACGGTGAACTTGATTCTTTGTAAAGATTCGTATGCTGTCTCTCTGTCTTTCTTTTTCACTCCTGACTTCCTGTTTCCTTATTCAAAGTTTTTCACATTTTCCGCTGTTTCTAAGTTCCATAGGGCATAAGGGTAGGAAAGTAGGTATACGAGACTTTGAAAAGCAACAGAAGAGGAAAGAAAATCGTCATATTTTTTTTATAAATTACAAAAGGTTTCTTCTGACAGGTCCTTAGAGCTATCTATTCGCCGTTCCGGTATATATCCACTTTCATCTGTACTTATGAGCTACTGAAAGCATGTCAATGCTCGAAGTAGTTTATGCGATCAGTATGTTTGTTGGATCGTCCGTGTGTTGCCCGGATAACTCCCAATGAAGTTGACGGATTTTGCTTAAACTTGGTATGTGTATACCTTAGGCAGAGGAATACACACAATTTATACCGGAGCAGACGGTTTACTATAGCGGGATTCATGGGGTTACCTAACCCTCATAATTAAAATTAACTGTTAAAAATATGCCTTCGATAGTTTCTTCCAACGATGAATTACGCCCTTTTATTACAAAAGGGTTCTCTTTGTTGGTTGTCAATGAGCAACTTAATTCTACATAAAAGCTCCATTTGTCACATTTACTTTACAAGACTTTCTCCTGAAGCAGTGCAAACTTTGATTGTTCCGTAGTGGCTTTTGCATAGTACTTTATTGCTTTGTTGGACGACAAGATAAAAAGAGTTCTTAAATTATTAACTGCATAGAGCTTAGAAGTATCCCCTTTTTACAAAGAACTGTAAATATCTTTTACTTGTCTTACTGGTTAGCCTCAAAATATTAGTATAATGTAGAAATAGTGACTATTTTTGCGTTTGTATATATTTTGTAAGTTCGCTGAACTTCAGGGACTATTAGCGAACAGGCGTATATTAATTGTTTGCCGCATTGACAGTTCAATTAGTCACTACCGAATAAAAAAACATGACACACACTTATTTGAAAGCATTTTTTGCATAATATGGCAATGTCTGTCGGGAAGAAACAACACACGAGTAAAAAAGCGAATACAGTGTGGACAAATTCATTGTTCTTTCTGGTTGAGTTGTTTTTGCCCATCCTCTGTTGGTTACAAACAAGTACATTGTTAGCTCCCAAAAGCAACTTTGATTTAATTTCAGATAAACCTAAATAGCTCGAAGTAATTATGCTGAACGCACAATAGTCTTACGTACATACCGTCATTAGACGCATCTTACTACAGGAAAAAATGCACTTAGCTTAAACAAAAGCGATTTGCGATAGATTATTTTGATGATACATCTAAGTTAGTTTGATTAAAAGAGAATACCGACATGTATTGCGGTTATATACTTTTACCTGTTTTAGTTTTGTATGTTAGTAAATAATTAAATTGCAGTGAGTTTCAGTTTCATCTTTATGTAAACTACAGGTACTTTTTCTAGATGAAGGCATCGTCTTAGTTACAAATTAGGAAGTGATCGCCATAGAGATGGAGAGCTGTGTGATATAACTCGATATACAACTCGGTGTATTTTGCGGAATCGCTTTGCTGTTATTCTTAATTCTAGAAAATTTCTAACTTATGAACCTAATTGTCTTTAGGGCATGCTTTAAAATTACGAGGCAATATAATGCTAATTTCCATAAACAATTCAAGCATAAATAGATAATGGATGAATGAATGAAATATTTCCAAATTTTGAAGTAACGTATGTAGCACCAAAGGAATCTGCGGATCACCACGAACAGGATCAGCTAACTTTGTAATGTGTAAACGGGTCTAACACAGTAAATATACACAGGTACCAGGAACATACAGTACAGTTGCATGGAAGAACACGGAAGGCTTAATTACTGTATAATTGATAATACACGACAACATCAAACCGAAACAAAACTGTAAGCTAAATATAAATACATTTGCTGATATGAAAAATAATATACTATTGGTTCTAGGGAAAGTGCGATATATTACTGAGACTGAGGGACACCTTAATACTTTGAAATTTTATTGTTGTATCATTGTGAATGGATGACCACAGGAAACCAAACCGTCTGATAGGTAACCAACAACATGTCATAAGATATATATATATTATATAACACTAAATTTTAAAGTATTAAAATGTATCTCAGCACTTCCTTTAAGCTGAATGTTACAAATTGAAAATAGTTCACATATTTTTGGTTTAAATCTTTCTGCAGTGTGTCCTCCAAGCATCTGTAATATTTTATTTTTTAAGAGTGATCCTTAACATTCTTTTCATTACGTAATGAATGTCTGAAGTACAATTTTGAATGCTAGGCNAATAATGTTGGTGATAATGCGCACCATGAAAGAAGCAGCTTTCTCAAGATTAACATGTTTAATAAAGTTAAAACTACTCTATTGCCCATATACACGTGTGCCCATGTATATAGGTTTTTCCAGCGTTATTTTCCCGTTGAAAAATTTCGTGTGATTTAGTCTCGTCGTGAACGCTCCATTTATGATGACGTGTAATTACAATAGGACCATACAAATAAGCTATCAAAATCAAAATGATGCAAACAATAGGCAATTAATCAATGTAACAATAGAATGATTTCCTTTATTGAACTGCTGGGCTTCTTTCACCGAGAGACGCAGACACGTAGATGCACAACGCGCAAAGTACATTTTCCCAAACAAAGAGAACAAACGACTACCTATATAAAAATACGTGACGTGGTGTATGGTCTTTATTCCATAGATAATTCATCCCATGTGCCAATTCACTCCATTTACTAATAGAGAGATTATGATGATACCGTACAACGAATGTCATAATTGCACATACCATCCCGTACCTTTTACGCATGAAACCAACAGAGATGAAAACTCTTTTATTCCCCTCTGCATACAGAACACAATGCATTGTCTGTGAAGTGCTGAATTAATAATGATATGTTGCGTATCATTGAACAACATCATTATCAGGTTTTCATCGACGTTTTCTTTCAGAAACTAGTTCGCGCCAATCCACACAACCAAGATGAGTAGAGCTGATACAGAATCTATTTTTGAACCGAGCATCATTAAAAAGGACACACAGATTGTTCATGCCCACCATTATCATTTTTCTACTTTGATGAGGTTTTTGTTTCTTTTGAGCTGAATCCCAGAGAGAAACTACACGAATAACGTATCTTCCTGTCATGCATTGATACGCTATGGTGAATACATTTACCTACGGTGCAAACTGAAAACTCCAAAACGTGCGTTGAGCGAAAAACCATTTAAAATGTTTTAATCCCTTCCACAAGATGTATTTTAGTCATAAAGTTTTCAAAACGAAAGCAGCACTTCCCCGAGTTGCATCAATACTGTTCTGGGATGATGACGACGATGATGATAACGATGATGGCCCGCTTTCCATAGATTTTCTATTTCCCGTGTTTCTATCAACTCTGCCTAAACGAACGACTTGAGAAAAACTTTTTAAAGTTGTGTGAAATTTGTAATATCCGGAACTTCTATTACGACGGGCACGGCAACTTATATTGCCACTGTAACGCTACAGCTACCAGTCCCCACACCACCACCACCACCACCGTCACCACACCGCACACAACTTTGTTGTATTACCTAGAATCTGGGAAAACTTTTTGAGCAAAAGCAGCCCTGTCTTTTTGGCTTGGCTTCTTTTATTTTAAAATGTAACATTTTCAGTGTGAACTTTACATTCTTATAAATATATTCCAATACGCAAATGTACACGGATGGTTACTTGCTGCTTTTCTGGTTCGCTGTGCAGAGAACTTGGTTTTCTCCGTAACAGCGAAAGACTTTGCAAAGGAAGTGCTTTAGGAAGCGAAAGCAACCACCATCGTCACCGCTTACACTTTAAGCACCCTTCTATATTTCTACGAATCCCGTACCTACATAAGTTACTGGAATGTCGATATTGTCTACATATCTATATTATTAAGAAGCTTACTTAACTCTCTAAACTTTCTCTACCTTAAAAGAGAAACTTTATGCAAACTAACGTAAAGAAGGAAAAAGCTCTCTCTCTCCATATATATGCACCTTGCGAGAAGGACTCACATAACGGCACACAATAGAAGTATCGAAAAGTAAGTCAAAGTCTCCGATATACAAACATTAAAGGGAAGAGAGAAAAAAATTACACATCATTTCAATCCTCAAAATCACGAATATTTAGATTACATTAAACACAAACAGTACATCTCTGGTATACATACGGAGAGGGCTAATGCAGCAGCACCACTACAACAACAAATCCAAAAAAAGTTTTTCCTAAGTAGTTACCACTAACTTGTTAGGTTAGCGAGTTTTCTTATTTTCTCTCTTTCACTGTGCCCTTTCTTCTGCTTCTTAATTTTCACAAAGAACATTACTTTCTATTCTCCTTTCCCTATTTAATTGTACCTCTCTCTCTCTATGTATGCATGTATGCTAGCCAGTTATATTATGAACATAAAGAACCTGTAATGGTCATGGTGAAATGTTTACAAAAGAAAAAGCAAAAGAATGTGTGTTTCTTTTACTTTCGCTCTTTTCCTTCGTTCGTGAGGTACACTGTGGTGGGTTGTTGTATTATTGGCGGTAGTGGTTGGAACGGTTAGTTGTTGAGTGTAGCACAAACGTGATTGTGATCAAAGTTAGCAAGAATTTTCCCTTATGCGTATTTCTTTCTTAAATAAACTGAAATTAGATTTTTCCGGAGAGTTGTATAGAGTGCAGATGTTGCTGAAGATGAGGAGGAGGATGCTACCACTGTGAGGCAGACAATGGTGATAGCGAGGGTGTATTAACTTAAATTTCCGATATGAATGTTGACCCAACGACGGTAGATATGTATACATTTCAAAACATACATCTGTCCAGCGATAGTATATCATCGTAGTAATATAAAAGTAGATGAGAGAACGGCATGAAATCTTGTGGGATCATTTTCTTGAATTACCCATGATCACCATCTCCCTTTTCTCTACTACCAAACTTTATTTGATCTCACTAGCGGACATCCACAGCTAAACAGTTACTTTTCCTGTGTGACCACCTATAACTGTTTTATCTACTTTCTTTCTACGATAGATACCTCACTACTATCTACCGTATTGACAATAAGTGTGTTCAAAATTATATATATGTAATAATAAACGTCTGACCACAAACCGGTGTGGACTGATACCAGCATCTAGCGTGCATATATATACATATGCGTGTGTGGGTATTGTTCAATTTTATTTTTTAAATGTGGGGTCCAATCTTCCAGTCAAAAGAAACTTGGCTAATCTCAATGTGGTACTTATTTGCTTACACATGAAAAGAAAACTTCAACTCTAACTTTGTCTCTGATAATAATGTAGGAAGGTACTACACACAGGACGAGGATGAGCTCAGATTTGGGGTATTAAGATATAGCATGTAAATATCTTTGTATTCAGTAAGCATCCCATCTTTGCCCTTTTGGCCCGACAAACGGAGATTCAATGATGTTACCAAATAATGGATTTAAGAGTGTTTGAGTAAGCGAGTAGAAGTAAGCGCATATGAGGGTAACTTTTTTGAATACCGACAAAAGGGCGAGTGGGTGGCCGTCCATGATGAAGGTTGTAGGAGGTAGTTAGATTCTACTAAAGTTGCTATATACTCATACGTGAATGTATAATAAACGTTTTTATACGTAGCAACGTGTGTGTGTGTGTGTGTGCACGGGGACGTATACAAAAGTACACAACATTTTCCATCGGATTTTAGTTGGAACGGTTTCCGAGCATCATCTTGCCATTATTGCTGATTTTGGTTTTGTTTGGCCATCTCAACAAGATTCCAGATTAGGTTTTCAACGTCTAAACTGAGATGAATGGAAAATCTATACGGTGTGTGGAGCGAGTATTAAAGCAAGAACATTTTTACTTGTTGTTGGAGGAAAAAGGGAGAAGGATTTTCTCTCACTGCCGTTACTTACTACTGCTTTGCTGTTGTTGAGTGAGAGAAACAGGAAGAGAGACCGGAGGAAAAGGGAAAAACGAAAATTCTGGTAGACTACTCCTGCAAGCTTTGTAGAGCCATATTGCTATTACTTGGAAAAGTGATCCGTACTTACCATGACCGTTCAAAGTAACAAAAACAGCCACAAGATATTTTGTTATTATATACATTCTACATCTGTAGGTGGTGACGATGGTATGGATTTGGTGCGGCATATTCCACACTGTTGTTGTAATATATACGAAAATCGCGTTACTTTACTTTTCGTTGGGTTGGAAACACATAGTGAGAGAAAGAGAGAGAGAGGGGAAAAGATCGAGATGAACTTCAGCAGTGATTTCAATCGTGACCGCGTGTAGAAAGATATTCTGTGTGTAGTATCTTGGTGTCTGCTTCTCTGTTTATGTGTTAGTCCAAAGAGCAGTTCTAATATCCGTCCGAAACTCTGATGGTGATGCTGCTGATAATGATGATGGTGATTCTCCGCAGGCAACAAGCCAAAGCTAGAGAATCTAATGATAGTGTTGATGATGATGATGCTGATCGTAGTGTTGATGAGAAAGGAGGATACAAATAAGTTGCTTTGTAGTTTGAAAGGAAATGAAAGAAGCGGTTAAAGGACTTGGTGGTGTATTTTCTCTCTTCTCTCTCTCTCTCTGTCTCTCATTTTCTAGTCCCCTTATTTTCTCCCTTCTTAAATCGATATGTTTATACACACACCCAAGTCAAGTCATATTAAGTGGAAAAGTGGGAATGTTTACTTTGGTGTGTGTGTACAGAAACATGAAGAAGACCGGTTTATGTGCCTACCTTCCTATCTAAAACAAAGTATTGCCAACCAACCGAAACCCGAAAACAAAAAGTAATCTCGATAGTAGTGTTCCCTTTTTGTCTTGGAAAATCACCGTATCTAGACAAGAGAGACAATAGCATACGTTCAAGATAACCTCTGCACTTTGTAATATGCATTCCAGCAAACTTCCACGGCTATCGGCAGCAGCATCACAGAATGCACGCTCTGTTCTGCTTGTACACATCCGAAATCCCAATGACTTCACACAGGCATACTGTAGATATTTCAAATGACGTGAGCGAGTAGAACCTTGCGCACCTGTAATTTAAATATATCTACATATTTACATACAAATCAGTAGGAAGCAGTTAAAACTACACTTTACCTTGTACTTTTATGTAGCCACCACACGACAACAACAGGAATGGTATTTTGTCTTGAAATATTTTCCTACAATCAATCATCAAATGATAACAGTTTATCTAGTGATGATCGGAAACTAATGACTAGGCGCTAATTGCCTACAACTTCATTACGTTTAACGAACAACTAATGGCGCTTTCAAGAAGTTCTATTTAAAGCGATGCCACAAACAGACCCCTAACTACATAACACGCAGACTTTTATACACCAACAGTCATCAGAACTTTGTTTCACACTCGGATTACTTTTGCCAGAACATAAAACTTTTCGCTGGGCTAATCAAATTGTTCCAATAATCCTCCTCAATCAGCAGCAAACGCCAAGAAAAAATGGCTAAGTTCGTGTTTTCTTTTGGTGTGGTTGCTTTGGTCGTGGTGTTGGTAGGGAAAAAAAAGTTTTCAATACTTTTTCTTTCTTCTCGAGTCATTATATGCTTTTGGTATGATGTGCATAAACGATAAATCTGTTTTTGTTATTGTTCAGGTTGTCCATGCTCTTGCGGCCCCATCCGTAAACGTAGGTCCACTTCCCGTGAAAGATTTGATTGTGCACGTAAATAGGGTTGGCGACAGAATGGAACAGGTTGTCGACAATCAACAGGGTCAAATAGTAAAACAAACCGTGGTTCCTGGTGGCATCCGACAGACAGTCTACAGAAACGGTCAAGTAATCACCGATGATATTGTCAAAGCACCTACTGTATAAATGTCTCTCCCTACCGGTGTATACTGTGAAAGGTATCATTGTAAATAGCTTGAAGTAACTAAATAATAAAAAAAATTATACCTTTGGCCAATGGCTACTAAACTCGATTTAATAAAGAACTCGGATTGCGTTTTTACAAAATTATCAAAGGAAATAGCGTATAAATATATGTGTGTGTAATATCATCGTACAAAAACAGAATACGCATTGTCCTTGTCATATCACACAGGTGCATTTAAAAGTCCAGAGCTTTCACAGCCAAACCTATAATTTTTTCTAAACACATGCATACTTCTATTAAGCAGGAAAAAACCGTGCCATTGAATCTAGCCCTATACTTAACATTGACAAAGCAGAACAGCGCGCACACACACACAATACAAGGGAAACAGAAACCCATAATTTAAGAAACGCATAAAACGTCAGTTTCTGAAAAGTAATGGTAGAGCTGTTAAAACTCACAGTTAAAGTAATGTCCAGGCTTGAACACTTTGTAGATATCATTATGTATGAACACATGAAATACCTGTTATTCACATATTCCAGAAGCAAAAAAGGAGATAATCCTGTGCATGTTTTATGCACACCCTGTAAACGATTTTAGTTGAGTAAAGCAGGTAACTTCCCTTTTAATACACATAAATATCTCAAAAAGGTATCATACCAAGAAAGTATCAATGCCAAACAGCCAAACACGAAAGGAGAGACTATATAGTGGAGAACGGGGTTACAGTCGGCAAAGGACGTATACATACTACAACTACTACACTACCCTTTTTGGATCCTTTTTAGATAGATTGTTAGCTCTAAATTGCATAATGGTAAAATTATATTTTAGCTTTTAACGTGGACACACCCAAAAACTCATTATCCAATTTTGCTTGCAAGGAAACGAGCAACCCATTACACATTCTTTCCTCTCTTCTCTCTCTCTCCTTCATCCTTCCATTCATTTCTAATCATCATAAAAAGGATCGAGTAATCTCCAATAATAACACTGGAATGATGATGATGAGTAAGATATCTTATTGTGGTAGAGGAAGGAAAACATCAGCTTAACAAAAGGAATTTTTTACTGCCTCATTTCTCTGTAACTATTGCCGCGATCACAATATCGGATCTTCTGGAAGAAAAGCGCACACTGAGAGGGAGTATAATGTGACCGTGACCGTATGTTGGAGAGAACAGCACGTACAACATACCAGCCAGCATCTTTCCCGATTCCATAAAATTTTTTGAGGTACGACAGGTAAAAAGTTAACTGCTAACCTGAACTCGGGATATATACATCTCTCTCCCTTTTTAATTCTCGTTGCAGTTTTTAACCCAAGCTTAATATCACCACTTGATCCGATACGGCAGTTAGAGTTACAATTTTCTAGGAATGATATGCTTTCTTCTATATACCCACATATGTCTTATGACTAGGGATAAGGAACAGTTATTTTGCATTTAGTAGCCCACAACCTGTATCTAATGTGCAATGAAGCTTTGATGATAAATGTGATTTAGCTTTTACGGCAGCGAAACGGAAACACTTATATTAACAACGTTACGTGATGTTCCGAAAAGCGGCGTACATTTCTTGACCTAAAGGTTCATAAATATATAATTACAAGTATGCAATAAACGCTCGCGTACCACGGTGGCACCTCTATATATTGGCAAAAGTACAGTTGGGAATGTCCTATGACTGCCGTCAAACTTTCTGGGAAAGGTTTCACAATAAAAATGTGGTAAAAGATGAAAAGAAGTTGAGGTGTTTGCAGTCCTTGTATATACTTGAGAAGTCCTTTTACCTCGAGGAACATTTTAGTAATCATATCGTAACCAGTAGTAGTAGTAGTATTTCCCTCGCTGCCTCTATACGACGTAGTCATATTATTCCTGGTTGTAACCTTCCCCCAGCGGTGAGGCAGTGATAGTAATAAAGCAAGAAGGAAGAAAACTGCTTATTCTGCCTATTTCTCTTCCGCTCCTCATACACACACCACACACACCACCCATCTTTGAGAGAGAGAGAGAGAGAGAGAAGTGAGCGAAAGAGCAGAACAAGCATTCATACGATCAACGCGCGGTACACACGCGTAGAAAGCAAGGGCGTCATCATAAGTACGCTGCTACTCCGTACTTTCTATATGCAGGGCAATGTCAGAAAAGTTATTCAAGCCTGTCTTGAATTACACACTCGACTGACCTTTTTGCACTAGGCGAACCACCTACCATCATTACCGCCACCTCTGCACTTGCTAGCTTTTGAATCCATAATAATAAGGCGTTATGCTTGCGCGTTGCCATCTTTTTTGTGTACAGTAGTAAGCTCTATAATCATGACGATAACAGGAGGCAATATGCATATTCTGCGGAGTAATACATTTTATATTATTTATTCATTTCCATTGTTTTTCGTCAGCAAGAAAGTCATCATCTTCTCCCTGTTTGCTTGGTAAGAAAAAGCGGAGGGTTAAGTGAAGACAAAAGGACGGATCATGCACCACTGCTCACCACCACTTGCCTACTACTTGCCACTAACACCTACGCGGGTCTTAAATATATTTTGTCGGCACACACATATACATCCACACGGTGGATGTAGAATGTGTAGAGAGAGAGTTTGTGTAGGGGAATAGAAAATTATTTACAAACCTCCACTTTTTCTTGCTGAGTAGTGAAAAAAAATTCTAAACGCACAACAAAATTGATGATGGTTCCAAAATGTGCCACGTTGTGAGCTGTTCTGAACTAAAAAACTACTTTAAATTCAATCCATCTTGTTTAATGCGTAGGTACATCAAAATACACTCCCTTTATATACTACTTTAGACTTGTCGAACTTTGTAGGGCTTGAGGTGGGCTTCACACTCCGGACTCTCTAGTCAAAGTTCTTAATGTTTCTTTGAATTAGTTGTTCCATTTATTTTGAATTTTACAGTGCTTTAATGTAATTATCGAGGCAGCAAAGTGATTTGTCAAAAACTTCTGGTCCTTGTGTGCGTGCTTGTGTGTTTGTCGTAAAAGCGAAGAGCGAAGCAGCATAAAAGTGGCTCATTGAATACAGTTTTGTAACAACGTGGATTTTCTTTATAAGAAAAGATGAAAGAATGGGAAAGGCATATAAGTGCCATTACTATTAGGCATATTATATTTATATTTTTATTTTAAAAACAAGTATTTATGTATACCAATTAGTAAGCCTTTCCGTCTTCGTGTTGACTAAAGAGGAAGGGAAGGCCACAACTTAATTACTAAAAGTCAGGGTGGCTCAAAAGTAATTTTTAACAGTAATCCATCATTTATCATCAATATTGTGCTGGCTGCGTTTGATGATTTCGATGATGATGACGACGAACAAGGAAGCTGCTATGACGATAAAATGATGCCTTGCCTGGTTCCCTCTACCCTGCTTGTTGTACTGTTGCCACGATGACGTTCATCACGCTTCAATAACAACTGCAGCCGTTTAGTAGTCACTTTTTGATAGCCAAAATAGCTCACAAGAAACAGTAGTCGTAGTCAGCCAAGAAAAAGAGGAAGAGCCACAAGAAAGCCTTTTGCTTACATGGTTCCTTTTTATTTCCTTTTCTCATCATCCCATCTCACAGTTGACGGTATAATGCCGTATAGTTTAACTTGTCTCTTTTTATAACAACAAAGTGTGCATGGTATACACACACACATACAACTACAACACATGAAACCATCTCTGAACAAGTTTGGCTTATCCACTGCAAATCAGTTTTTCGGAGGTTGAACCAAACCATCCCAGTCAGACGAGGAAAATGCATGCAGTGGAAATGATCTTATGATTTATTACTTTTACAAGATGATGATATAATAATAACAGAAACAACAGCAACGCTGTACCACTATCATCACCAAAGTGTAAGTGTAAGATGCTTTTACTTATGGATGAAGATATTATGGGGTGTAATGTGCATTTACATAGCATTATCCGTCCAGAAATAAATGTATTTTCGGGATAACGGTTATGTTGATGGCGCAAAATAAGAGTTTCATAATGGAGGTTACGTACACTTAAGCAGTTAGATGTGTGTAGTCGTCTGCCCTGAGTAATGCGATATTTGTATCTTTTGATGTATACTGTAACTTATCATCATCATCTATTAATACTAGATGCAAGATGAGATGCATTTGACTGGTTTGTTCCACCGACATTACCTACTGAAAAAAACATGTTCACTCTTTTTTCCTGTTTTTTTTTCAAACTGCATCACTGTACTACAGTAGTTACAATCATTTTAGTTATGGCAATGGTGAAAATACAGGAAAGGCGGATTTACGGTAAATATTCAATACTGTTTGACTGACAAGTACCAAACTGGTTTATCGGATATGGATATTCTTTGATGATTGAAACCTTGCAACTTTAAAAGATACACTTTTTATGTTCCTCATTTTTGTCACTGAGTAATAATGTTACATATCTCATGCATCATTTTAGTTATAGGACAACAAAAGCTCCTACTACTGGCGACATTTTTCTCACTTGTCCCCACACCCACACAAAATGTGGAGCAACTCACTCTCTCTCTCTCTCCCCAGAACACCATGTTTTAATATTTGAAATTTGAATCTGTCAGCTTCGTGAAGATATCGTTTATCTTCTTACCACGCCATCATCGTTTTGTCTGACAGCCTTATTCTTTCATCTAAACGATTTTTGTCAGTTTCTTAACGCATCAAATTAACATTTTCCCTTTTTCTGTCTTTTGAAAGAAGCCAGGTACTTTTCACGGTGATGATAATGTTGGCGGCGATAATGTGTTATATAGGTATATACTTGTACATTCACGCTATACATATTTCCCTGTCATGTGTAATGACTTGATAATAAGATTTTACACACGCAAAGCCTACTTAGTCTTACGTAAAAGGTAACCAAACAAAAAAGTAATTCCAACAAAAACAGGACGGAAATTTATAAAAAAAACTATATAGTAGTAATCATCTCCAAAGACACTGCCATTGCTTCCTTTTTACAACTTACTTTCCGACCAGCTCGTTCTGAACGGCTAAAGTAAGTTGTCAGTGGAAAAGCTGTAAGTTACAGATGGGTAACTGGTGTAGTTAAAAGGGAGTGGCGAAAAATTATAAAATGGTAGCGAAAATACGAATGAAGTCATTAAGTAGGTTACAAAACAGGTAGTTAATCCTTTATATCTTATTTTTAACTATAGTCATTTTCCTCCGTAAGGATTTATTTGCCACTTCAACCAGGTGTAAATATACCTAGTCACATACTTCACAATTTCTGTGTTGGCTACTGGTTTCGGGCTTCTATTTGCTTCATGTACTTTTTACCAGTTTCAGTACCCTAATCACAAGTGTAGACAGTCATATAAATGCTGGTAATTATAATAATACGAAGTCTTTACGCAAAAAAATGTGTGAAAGTTAATAAACAGCATGTCCACGATTGGGATGTTCGGTACGTACAGGATGCACAACATTACGTATAGGTAGTTATACGAATACTTAAATTACAATAAGAACCAAGTGTAAATAAGTCGTTGAAACAAACCATATCATCTTCATCACGTAGTGAACTGCTCACCATCATGCAAAGGAACATGTTGTTTCAAAAAAGATTTATAAAGGAAACGCTGGCTACTACCTAAGTGAGTTTTTTGCTATTGGGAAAACCATTTTTTGTTAGGTACTGTCTAATGACACTGGTTTTAAACAAATCAAAAAATTGTGAGAAAATGAGCTCGTCGTCAGTTTCAAAATAGCTAACTTAATCACTTGAGTACACGTGAATATTGTCGTGTTATATATATGTTTCAATTCTTAAAAAAAGTTGACGATGGCAGGTACATCTGCGTTGATTATGATTATGATTTATATTACCTCATACATTTTACATTACATTGCGTCATTTTAAATACCGACAATATAATTTTTAAATCACGACATAGAAATTTGACGGTTGTGAAACCACCAAAAACGTCAGTTGCAAAAAAGTATGACAATGACAATGCCATGCTTTTAAAGATTCTCCTATGAACTTCTTTGTATCTGATTATTTAGTTCATTTATGAAGTTTTCATAAACGACGATAGCGAAACATTTTATATTCAGAAATGACAGCTTGACGCATTGTGGTTTCAGATTAAACTGGTGAAGATATGAGAGAATGAGCAAAAAATAATGTGATGTTAATACCACAATATAAAATTTCCATTAGCAAAACAGCAACAGGATAAGATTATTCGGCTCATTGAAATGCAAAAGGTAATGGAGCGGTGGTAAAAATGGTTGTTGTAATAATAACTATATCTATTCAATTATCGCCTTCGTCCACGACGCTGTCGTACCGTAAAACCAG